>JAOPSE010000005.1:68076107-68338800 GCA_029449295.1 Zea luxurians
CAAATCCTTGGGTACTAAGTTGCTCCATAGTTCGGCATATCATCCACAAACCAGTGGACAGACTGAGAGGATTAATCAAGTACTCGAAGATATGTTGCGAGCATGTGTTCTGGACTTCTCACCAAAATGGGATGAACGCTTGCCTTTGGCGGAGTTTTCATATAATAATTGCTATCAAGAAAGTATCAAGATGGCACCTTTTGAAGCTTTATATGGGCGGCGATGTCGAACTCCGCTAAATTGGTCTGAACCTGGAGAAAGGTATTTCTTTAGGCCTGATATAGTAAAGGAGGCCGAGGAAAAGGTTCAGAAAATTATTCATAATATGAAGAAAGCACAAGCTCATCAGAAGGGTTATGCAGACAAACGACAAATGCCCTTGTATTTTCATGAAGGGGAGTATGTCTACCTGAAAGTTTCACCAATGAAGGGAATATCGCGTTTCGGGGTTAAAGGGAAGCTTGCACCCAGGTACATTGGTCCATTCCTGGTACTTGAGCAATGTGGACCAGTGGCGTATCGACTGCAGCTCCCCGAAATTCTGTCTGCTATCCATAATGTGTTCCATGTGTCGCAATTAAAGAAGTGTCTTCGGGTCCCCGATCGAACCATTGAAGTAACAGATGTTGTCCTTGAACCGGACTTGACATACTCTGAGCACCCTATTCGAGTCTTGGATCAAAAGGACAGGGTTACCCGGAGCAAAACTCTCAAGTTCTATAAGATACAGTGGAACCAACATTCTGAAGAAGAGGCTACATGGGGAACTCAAGACTTTTTAGATAAGAATTTCCCAGGCTTTCTAGCCTCATGTAATTTGTAAAGTGTGTATAGTTATTATAATAAAGGAGGGAACCCCCACACCACCCCTGCCTTGTACCAGAAATAAGGAAATAAAAATGTGACACATTTCCTTTTCCATTACTTACCCTAGGACTTTTAATCTCGGGACGAGATTCTTTTATGGGGGGAAGGATGTAACACGCCTGGTGTTACTGTAACTAAAACTTGAGCATGGCATCATAAACATTGGCATTGCATATGTTTGATACACCTAGAGTGCATTTACTAGGTAAAAATTTCAAACAAGTTGTATTGTTTTAGTGTTTTGTAAACAAGACCCTGGAATAGGAAACTCAACCCTAAATAGGGATTAATGGGGATAAGACATAACCCAAATTAAGAAAACCTAAAAGCTTTAGGGGAATGGTCATAAAATGTTCCCAAAAATGAACTTGAATCACTTTTATACCCCTGGGATACCAAAAATCCTCATTTGAACCCTGGAAAACCCTAAAACCCAACCCTAGGGACCTATGTGCAAAAATAGTGCATAATTGGACCAAAGTGTAAAAACTAGTATGTTTAAATATATAAAGTCACATGGTTCACATTTAGGATGATTTGCAAGCCAAACCCTGAATTTTGGACTTATTTGCAAAAGAGCCACATTTGAACTCTTTTGACTAAGTCTGAATTTCAGTGTATTGTGCTCATCTTTGTGACCTTGTAACTTCTAAACAAAAGAGATGTTGCCCTAGGTAACCACATCAAGATTGTAGCCCAATCATAGGAGAACAACTTTGCTTAAGAGTGTGAGCATAGTTGTTAAGAAAATATTGGAGATAATTAAGCCTAAAGTTTGGCTGTTAGGCTGGTTCCCCTCTGAAATTCAGATGTTCAGTGTAACAGAGCCAACTTTGAGTATGAATTCAACCTTGATCTAGTGCTCGAATGAGTTCAAGCCCTATAGTCGAATTATTGCTGGTTTATAGCTCTACAATTTTGCTGCAGAGCTTGGGAGGAGTTGTCATTGGAAATTGAGAGTAAATCCTGCTCCAAGTTGCTCTGTCAGGTTAACTGAAATGGGACGCTATGGTACAGTAAATGTTAAACTGAAAAAGATCCCATCCCTTGCTCGTCGCCGGTGGCCGTCGCCGTTGATTGCCCTCGCCGTGATTCACGCCACCGCTGTAGGATTCGCGTCGCCGATGACCCGATAAGGCCGCCAGGTAAAAGTCACCCCCTAGGGATAACTCCGGTGACTCACCGTGGCTGTCCCTTTCGTTTTGCGGCTGAAGCGAATTAGCTCACCGGTGAGCCACCGCCTCCCGGCCTTGCGCCGCGTGGCTTTGCTTTCCACCGCGTCGCCGTGGCTCCTTACAGCCGTCAAACCATCGCCGGTGAGCACGCCACGACTGTGGACACGAATCCACTGCACCACGGTTCTTCCTTATCTTCGACCGCCGCACGTCGTCGTTAAAATTCCCGGCCACCGCCCGCTCTACCTATAAATTGAGCCCTCCACCAGCTCCGCTAAGTCATCCAGCACCTAGCCACCAAGAATCGTCCTCAGTCGATCGCCAGTGAGTCCCAATTTCCAACTTCCCCCAAATCAATTTTTCCGCCACCCGAAACCGACCTCAACGCGGCCAGCTCCCTTCCCGGTCAGCCCAACCCTCCCTCTCCCTCGTTTAAGCTTTCTCACATGCCTACGATGCTTGCTAACCCATCCAATTGGACTAGGGGTCCACTGACCGTCGGGAACGCGTTGTTCTTTGAATCATCCGCGCGATCACTGTGGCCAGGGAGATTAGGGTCGCCGTTCATGCAATTGACTTAGGGGAAACTCTGATTGAGGCGTGAATTTGGTTTAGGCCGAAGCAGGGCGCCGGTCTTGGTGTGATTTGGCCGGTGCGCGAGCTCGCCGGAGCTCGGCCGTGCTCGCCGTCGTCAGGGACTTGACGCGGGAAAGGAATAGAACCTCAGGGACTCTTCTGCAAAGTGTCAGTGACTGTGTTAAACAGTGGAAGGACCCATCCCCAGTTAGTGAAAACACCGAGGGCCTTTCCGCAAGACCGCTAGCGCGGGCGCCTTTCCCCTCTGGACTGAGCCGCTGGGCTGAAATCAGCCTAGTACTATTCACCAGTTTTTCCTTTTCTTTTTATTCCAGAGACAAAATAATTATAGAAAATGGTAGAAAAATCCTAAAATTGTGAAACCAATTTTCCTAGACTTCTTTTTTTCCCTAGTATTTAATAAAAATAGTTTCATGATTTTTAGTTTAAACAGGAAATTTTAGGGCATTTAAAATAGCTTAAAGCAATAGTTCTGGAATTTTAGAGAATTAATAGTAATGCAAAAAATGTTCAAATTTTTTATATGAACTCCATACATTATTTAGAAGACTTGGGTAGAATTTGGGTTGATTTGGACCTTGTTTGATACTTAGAACCCAAAACCCCCTGCCCTTTGAATTCATTTACTGACTCCGGAAACCCTAAGTTCCCGGAGTTCCGTGAAGGAAAGTTGTATTCAAGACTTAGATAATAAGTTTATATTATCTTTGCACTCTCATAAGCATTACATGGCATTCATTCTTATACATATATATGGTTATGTTTAGAAAACAAAGAAGAAATTGAAGTAAGTGAAGAGAAGGCACCACCACCTTCGAACTCTCAGGCAGGATCTTGTCTTTATTTTGACATCTGCGGGCCTGAGTCAGACTCACCTACTAACGAAGGCAAGCCCCGGTGCATTTGCCACCTTCCTTGATGTTTTTAAAATCTTTCTCACTTGATTGCTGCATTAGGTGATAGGAGTTGATTGCTAAAACAATTCCTGCATTACCTTCCTTGAACTTGATTACCTTCCTTGATCACCCATTTTACAAAAGATTTTTGATGCTTAGCCTTGCTTTAGAAAAACAAAATGTTTTGTTTTTACAAAATATGATGTGGCAAAAGTGGGTGGGATGTTTTCGAAAATAAAACTTGATGGTGGATCCATCAGGGCCTTGATGGATTCAACATCGGAAAAGATGTACCTCTGCCAGGTACCAAGTTTTTGGGGTTGAAATAATTAAGCTGAGACCAAGCAGGTGACTTGCACGAGAAGAGAGTCTCGGTGTAGTGTCTCCGTCTGAGTCGATTAAGGACCTTGTCGATGTAGGCCTGCTGACCGAGGACCCTTTAACTGGTCACATGCCTCGTCATGGGTAAGCCTTGCCTCGGGCAGACTAAGGCCAGAATAAGATAACACGAAATGGGCGTGGAGCGGTGGCGAGAGTAGCGTGTACCCTCCGTGGCAAGAGGCTGGACGGTGGTGTATCTATGCTCTCGGTTTGCGTGAACCTGATCTGGTCTTAAGAACCCCGGTGGTGGGTTGACATATGCAAGGGTTAAGTGCTATATATGTCGTTTGATCGGAGATCCTCAGCTGAGTATAATCGATTCGGATCGCCGTACCTCCGCGGTTATGGAGACTTGGCCACTGACTTACACATAGCAATCCAGTGAAGATGAAGGGTTGATAAGAAATTGGCTAGTGCAGGTCAAGTGATTGAACTAGGGTAGAAAGAACTCTAGTTGCAGGTAATTTTACTTAACCTGACAATAAAATTGGATTTTAAGGATCCACTTTAGTAAGCAATTCTGCAAACAGAGTCTTTGATTATTGAAAGGCCTTACCTTGACTCCCATATAACCAGCATACCCTTGAGAGTCTTTTCTTTAGTTGGGTAAGACTTGCTGAGTAATTCCATACTCAGGGTTTATTCTCCCATTGTTTTTAGGTGAGGAGACAACAAACTTTTGTTGTTTTTGTACCAAGGTGGTGAAAAATGAAGACAATCAAGAATAAAGCTGTTGGAGGACCGGGTCCTCCTTAAAAAAACTTTTGTGTAAAGAACTTTATGGGAGGAGTTTTTGCCTCCCAGGTATTGTAATAATACTTTTTAGCACTCGCTTTACGCTCTGGTGTGTATTAAATGACTTACTCTTACTTTTTAAATAAATGTAAGATTATGTAATCACTTCCGCATTTCCGCATCTCCGATGAACATATTGTCTGTCAGACGGGTGAAACGTTCCTGGAAAGGTAAGAGAAAAGATACCGAACTTGTCAAGTGATTCAGGAACATCTACAGGGTTGTCTGATGTCCGTTGGACGAGGACAACTATAGGTGGGCCTAATGACTTGGGAGGTTCCGTCACATGTCACTTAATCTCTTAATGGCCTCAAAATTCACATGACACAAACGGGAATGCCATATATCATTAATGGAATCGTTATTACAGACCACATTAACATGGTAAGAAGAATGATTGTTCAAAATAGAAAGACGAAACAAACCACCTAAATCATATGACTTTCCAACAAAAGTACCAAACTTAGATAGGACCACTTTATTAGACTCAAACACTAATTTGAGACCTTGTCGACATAGCAGCGACACTGATATGAGGTTCCGGCTCATCGAGGGCACATAGAGTATGTCCTTCAGCACGAGCGTCTTTCCTGAAGTTAACTTTAGGTAGACCTGTCCAGTACCTCGAACTGCTGCCGGAACACCATTTCCCATCAGGACTGGTGTGCTGCTATATCCCTAGAATGAATAGAACATGGATCGATCAACACAAATATGAACAGTAGCACCGGAATCCATCCACCAGTCATCTGATGGACTTGCCATAAAGGCCTGAGGTGCATACCCTGGGGTGGAGTTTACAACCACGTTCCCTTCTTTGCGCTGAGGTGGAGGACCTTTTCCCTTCCTAAGTTTGCTCCTCCGAGCTGTATGCCCGGAGACACCACAAACGTAGCAGATAAAGTCCTCCTTTTTCTTCTTCATCTTTTTAGACTTAGGTTAGTTCAGATTCTTCTGTGGAGAGTTCTTCTTCTTCTTCTGGAATTTTCTATCTCCACCCTTCTCAACAACGTGAGCCTGGAGTTGGTGGGATGGCTTGTTACTGGACCTTGCACGCTCTTCCATATTTATCGCAGCTCACAACTCAGTGAGAGTCATTTGCTTCTTCATGTGGCAGCGTGAAGTCACAAAGTCTCGCCAAGAAGGCGGGAGCTTTGCCACTATTGCATTCACCTGAAAACTGTCTGGTAGGACACATCCATATTGGACCAAGTCCCTAACAAGGAGTTGAATCTTCTGTAGCTGCTCCATGATAGACCTTCCCTCAGCCATTTTATAGTTGAGGTAGTTTTCCGTTGTGAATAACTCATTGCCATTGTCAACTTTAGAGAACTCGTTCTCAAGTTCAGTCCATAGACCCTTAGCGGAGGTAAAACCAGAGTACACGTCAAATAAGCGGTTCGACAAGACGTTCAGCAGACGAGACAAGCATGTCTCATTGGCTTCGTCCCACTTGGCCTTCTCCGCTAGTGCGGCGACCTTCGCTGCATCATCAGAATCATATGACGCAACCTCGGGAACAACCGACGTCACTACGCAAAATAATTTTGGGTCAGTGAGCCACATGCGAGTCTTAATTTGCCAGCGCTTAAAGCTTGCATCGTCGAACGCTTCAGGCTTAATGACATCAGAACTGGAGACCATTATACAGATTGGTTTTCTAGATTGTTGTAATATTAGAGAAATAAATGACATGCTTTCATCATATTTAAATATATTAAATATTTTAATTATGAATAAAACAGGCATATAACTCAGATAAATGCCATATGTAATTATAACAGCAACGAACAGTAGCAATTCCATTAAATGGAAACATGAAATATAGCTACTCAGATCCATTTGTAAATTAAATATGGCTTGTAGATAAAGAAGACAGATTAAACACATAAACATAATTGTTTATATTAAGATATTGCTCTCAAAATAGCGGGTTGCTGCACTAGACAGCCTTCCAACGCTAAGTGGTGATCAGAGATCCTCGACTAACGTGTGACAGTCTTACCTTACCAAATCAGGGTTTTAGAACAAATATTATAAGCCTAGAATTCAAGCATGAATATCAAAATCAAAACAGTATGCACAAAAATTAAAGAACAATAATGAAATTAAATAATCAACTTACACAATAGTGAAAGCAATTACTAAGCATAAATAATATTACTGCTGAAAATAACAATACACTAAAACCTAGACTGTCACGTCGTCTCACTACACCACTATCATCATTGAGCAATCAAATCCGCCCACAAATTGTGCAATCACACCCAAGTAAATATTACTAGCAGGTTGCACAAAATTACTCAATAAATATAGAGAGGCGACGGGTAACTCACAGCACGTAGATTGTCTACGTGAGAAGACCAGCTCAACGAACACAAGGTTCTGTCCCAGAAAACCAAATCCGCTGCCCACGTCCGGACCTGCACGGCGGGAGGTTGACAGAGATACTAGAGCCAATGCTGGAGCCAAGTGAGACGTCCACGGCACCAGCCCAAGAAGAGGAATACCGCGCAGCAGGGAGCCCAAATACCAGGTCACGGTGGACAGAGACCAGAGAAGAACCGCACCACCACACAGATGCACGATTCCGACAACAGAGCACAGGTATGCCAAACTCGACGAGCGCAGAGGCAAATCTTCCCTCTTCCACTTGCTTAACAGTAAGACACACACCATAGTGAATCGGTAGAATTCGTCACAGGATCAGCCGGCTTCTCGACGACCCCTAGGAACCAGCCTGCCTGTGAGCTACTCGGTCAACCGGCCCTTGATACGGCCCACCTTGCTGGCCTGCTTCTTTTTTTAATGAAGAGAAAATTCCTTAAACAAACAACACTTAGCACTGATCGTTAAGAAACCTGTGGGGTCGACTCTGATTAACGATCCTGAAGCTTGTAACATACTGACATGTCGCCGGTCTCCATGGCTTCATAGATCACTAGCCAAAATTAACATAAAACATACCCACCTAAGACTCGACAAGAAGCATGAATCTACCTAGACCAACCCTGATTTTAAGGCGTATATTCAAGTGTAGTGAAGCCCTAACATATAATATATTCAAAGTTACAATTCTGCATGCAATCTAAATATCTAAATACACTTACTCAGCAAAAATAAAGTAGGTACAAGTATATATGGTCAAGTACGCTTGTCTGAAAATGATGTTAAACCATTCCTTTTGAATCAACGTCAAAAATCTTCTCTATCGCAGATAGCAAGCACATGCACAAGCATGACAAATAAATATAAAAATAGACATCAAGCTTTATAGAAGCGTGCTATACACATTACTGACCTATATGGTTTACTAGTTAGTTGCCCGTACTTTACTACGATTTTTATATATCATATAAATAGGTACTGAGATATTTATTCAAATATAGTTATTGTTTATTTCTAAAAATTAATGTATGTGTGATATGGTGGTTAGCCCTAAATTTTTAGAGTATGGAGACATAAGTTCGAGTGCTCGTTCTTGAAAGGGAAATGTGCCCTTGGGCCATTTCTAAGTGTTTTGGTGATTTAGTGTCCAACACAAGTGCCTAAGTGTAAAGAGGTGGACAAAGTACAAATCAAGGATAAAGGTATGTTTCTCAGACTTAGTACATTATTTTATGGACTAATGTATTGTGTCTAAGTGCTGGAAACAGGAAAAATCCAATTAGAAATGTCTTGGCTCGAGCAGCCAAGAATCTGCTGAGTCTGGGAGCACCGGACTGTCCGGTGGTGCACCGGACAGTGTCCGGTGCGCCAGGCTGGTTCGAGTGAACTGAACGCTCTCGGGAATTCACCGGCGACGTACGGCTATAATTCACCGGACTGTCCGGTGAGCCAACGGTCGGCCGGGCCAACGGTCGGCCGCGCAATCTGCGCGGGACACGTGGCCGAGCCAACGGCTAGAATGGGGCACCGGACTGTCCGGTGTGCACCGGACATGTCCGGTGCGCCAACGGCTCTCAGGCTGCCAACGGTCGGCTTCGCTATTTAAGGAAGGAAATCGGGCACCGGACAGTGTCCGGTGTGCACCGGACTGTCCGGTGCGCCAGTCGACAGAAGGCAAGATCTGCCTTCCAAGATTGCTCCCAACGGCTCCTAGCTGCCTTGGGGCTATAAAAGGGACCCCTAGGCGCATGGAGGACTACACCAAGCATCCTTTGAGCATCATTGATCACTCACACTTCATTCTTGCGCACTTGTTCGACATTTTAGTGATTTGAGCTCCGTTCTAGTGTGCTAGTCTCTTGAGCTCAAGTATGGGTTTTGCGTGTGCGTATTCGCTGTGATCTTTGTGTGGTGTGTGTGTTGCTAATCCCTCCCTTGCTCTGTGATTCTTCATGAACATCTTGTGTAAGGGCGAGAGGCTCCAAGCTGTGGAGATTCCTCGCACACGGGATTAAGAGAAGCAAAGCAACACCGTGGTATTCAAGTTGGTCTTTGGACCGCTTGAGAGGGGTTGATTGCAACCCTCGTCCGTTGGGACGCCACAACGTGGAGTAGGCAAGCGTTGGTCTTGGCCGAACCACAGGATAACCACTGTGCCATCTCTGTGATTGATATCTCTTGGTTATTGTGTTGTGTTGAGATCCTTCTCTAGCCACTTGGCAAATTACTGTGCTAACAAGTAACCAAGTTTTGTGGCTTAAGTTTTTGAAGTGTTACAGGATCACCTATTCACCCCCCCTCTAGGTGCTCTCAATTGGTATCAGAGCCGTTCTCTTCAAGAAAGGGACTAACCGCCTGAAGAGATGGATCCTAAAGGCAAGGGGATGGTGATCAACGACAAGGAGAAGGAGTCCTTCGTCAACGAGCCCAATGATGACAGGCCCACTGACTCAGGCTCGGGCCACAAAAGAAAAGACGGGAGGAAGAAGAAGACAAGGCGCATCAAGGAAATTGTCTACTACGACAGCGACGAATCTTCCTCCTCCCAAAAGGACGACGACGACTACGATAGACGAAAGACGGTTAACTCAAACTTTTCTTTCGATTATTCGCGCATCCCGCATAGTTCAAATGCTTAATTGCTCCCCATTCCACTTGGATGGAGAGGATTACAGATTTTGGAGCCACAAAATGCGTACTCACCTGTTTTCTCTCCATCCAAGCATTTGGGAGATTGTGGAAAGTGGAATGAAATTTGATAGCTCGGATAGCCCTGTGTTTATTAATGAACAGATTCATAAAAATGCACAAGCTACTACTGTGTTGCTAGCCTCTTTGTGCAGGGACGAGTATCACAAGGTGAGCGGCTTGGACAATGCCAAGCAGATCTGGGACACCCTCAAGATCTCTCATGAGGGAAACGACGTCACCTTGCTCACCAAAATGGAGTTGGTGGAGGGCGAGCTTGGACGGTTCGCGATGATAAGGGGCGAGGAGCCGACACAAACATACAACCGGCTCAAGACCCTTATCAACAAAATAAGGAGCTACGGGAGCACGCGATGGACGGAGCACGACGTCGTCCGCCTAATGCTAAGGTCATTTACCGTTCTTGATCCTCATTTGGTGAACAATATACGTGAAAATCCCAGGTACACCAAGATGTCGCCCGAAGAAGTTCTTGGGAAGTTCGTAAGCGGGCGAATGATGATCAAGGAGGCAAGATACGTGGACGACGCGTTGAACGGTCCTAGTCATGAGCCTCAACCCATTGCTCTCAAGGCAACAAGGAGCAAGGAGGCGCTACCAAGCAAGGTGGCGCAAGTTGAGGCGGCCGGACTCAATGATGAGGAGATGGCCCTCATCATTAAGCGCTTCAAGACGGCGCTTAAAGGTCGCAAGGGGCAGCCAAGCAAGACCAAAGCCAAGGGGAAGCGCTCATGCTTCAAATGCGGTAAGCTTGGTCATTTTATTGCTAACTGTCCCGACAATGATAGTGATCAGGATCAAGGGAACAAGAGGGAGAAAAAGAAGCATTACAAGAAGGCCAAGGGCAAGGCACATATCGGAAAGGAGTGGGATTCGGATTGTTCCTCCTCCGACTCTAACAATGAAGGACTCGCCGCCACCGCCTTCAACAAGTCATCCCTCTTCCCCAACGAGCGTCACACTTGCCTCATGGCAAGAGAGAAGAAAGTAAGCACTCATACTAGTACTTATGCTTCTTCGAGTGAAGATGAGTCTAGTGATGATGATGAGATAGATTACTCATGCTTATTCAAGGGATTAGATAGAACCAAGGTAGACAAAATTAATGAATTAATTGATGCCTTGAATGACAAGAATATGCTTTTAGAAAAACAAGAGGATTTGTTGTATGAAGAACATGATAAATTTGTAGAAGTACAGAAATCTCTTGCTCTAGAAATTAAGAGGACTGAAATGCTCTCTAGTGAATTATCTTCTTGTCATGAAACTATTGCTAAGTTAAAAAGTTTTAATGATGATTTAAATGCTAAACTAGAAGTAGCTAGTAAATCTAATTCTTGTGTAGAAATTGTTGAAACTTGTAATAGGTGTAAAGATTTTGACATTGATGCTTGTAGTGATCATTTAGTTTCAATTTCCAAATTAAATGATGAATTAGCTAGTCTTAATGCCCAACTTAAGACTAGCAAGAATGAATTTGACAAGCTAAAATTTGCAAGGGATGCCTACACGATTGGTAGACACCCCTCAATTAAGGATGGACTTGGCTACAAGAGGGAAGCCAAGAACCTGACAAGCCATAAGGCTCCCATCTCCGCCAAGGAGAAAGGGAAGGCCCCTATGGCTAGTAGTGTGCAAAAGAACCATGCCTTTATGTACTATGATAGAAGACAACCTAGAAATGCTTATAGGAGTTGTAATGTATATAATGCCTTTGATTCTCATGCCATGGTTGCTTCTAGTTCTTCTTATGTGCATGATAGAAATGTTGGTAGGAGAAATGTTATTCATAATATGCCTAGGAGAAATGTCGTTAATGTTCCTAGGAAAGTAAATGAACCTTCTACAATATATCATGCTTTAAATGCTTCTTTTGCTATTTGCAGAAAGGATAGGAAGATAGTTGCTAGAAAATTAGGGGCAAAATGCAAGGGAGACAAAACTTGCATTTGGGTCCCTAAGGATATTTGTGCTAACCTTGTAGGACCCAACATGAGTTGGGTACCTAAGACCCAAGCCTAAATTTGCCTTGCAGGTTTATGCATCCGGGGGTTCAAGCTGGATTATCGACAGCGGATGCACAAACCATATGACGGGGGAGAAGAAGATGTTCACCTCCTACGTCAAGAATAAGGATTCCCAAGATTCAATAATATTCGGTGATGGGAATCAAGGCAAGGTAAAAGGGTTAGGTAAAATTGCAATCTCAAATGAGCACTCTATCTCTAATGTGTTTTTAGTAGAGTCTCTTGGATATAATTTGCTATCTGTTAGTCAACTATGCAATATGGGATATAACTGTCTATTTACAAATGTAGATGTGTCTGTCTTTAGAAGATGTGATGGTTCACTAGCTTTTAAGGGTGTACTAGACGACAAACTTTACTTAGTTGATTTTGCAAAAGAAGAGGCCGGTCTAGATGCATGCTTAATGGCTAAGACTTGCATGGGCTGGTTGTGGCATCGCCGCTTAGCACATGTGAGGATGAAGAACCTTCACAAGCTTCTAAAGGGAGAACACGTGATAGGTCTAACCAATGTTCATTTTGAAAAAGATAGACCTTGTGCAGCTTGTCAAGCAGGAAAACAAGTAGGAGGAGCGCATCACAGCAAGAATGTGATGACCACGTCAAGACCTCTGGAGCTGCTGCATATGGACCTCTTCGGACCCGTCGCCTATCTGAGCATAGGAGGAAGTAAGTATGGTCTAGTTATTGTTGATGACTTTTCCCGCTTCACTTGGGTGTTCTTTGTGTAGGATAAGTCTGAAACCCAAGGGACCCTCAAGCGCTTCCTAAGGAGAGCTCAAAATGAGTTTGAGCTCAAGGTGAAGAAGATAAGAAGCGACAACGGGTCCGAATTCAAGAATCTTCAAGTGGAGGAGTTCCTTGAGGAGGAGGGGATCAAGCACGAGTTCTCCGCTCCCTACACACCTCAGCAAAATGGTGTGGTAGAGAGGAAGAACAGGACGCTCATAGATATGGCGAGGACTATGCTTGGAGAGTTCAAGACCCCCGAGTGCTTTTGGTCGGAAGCCGTGAACACGGCTTGCCATGCCATCAACAGGGTCTACCTTCACTGCCTCCTCAAGAAGACTTCATATGAGCTGCTGACTGGTAATAAACCCAATGTATCGTACTTTCGTGTATTTGGGAGTAAATGCTACATTCTAGTGAAGAAGGGTAGGAATTCAAAATTTGCTCCCAAAGCCGTAGAAGGGTTTTTATTAGCTTATGATTCAAATACAAAGGCGTATAGGGTCTTCAACAAATCATCGGGTTTGGTTGAAGTCTCTAGCGACGTTGTATTTGATGAGACTAATGGCTCTCCAAGAGAGCAAGTTGTTGATCTTGATGATGTAGATGAAGAAGATGTTCCAACGGCCGCGATACGCACCATGGCGATTGGAGATGTACGGCCTCAGGAACAACTGGAGCAAGATCAACCGTCTTCCTCAACTATGGTGCACCCCCCAACCCAAGATGATGAACAGGTACCTCAAGTGGAGGCGCATGATCAAGGGGGAGCACAGGATGTTCAAATTGAAGAGGAAGAAGCACCTCAGGCACCTCCAACCCAAGTTCGAGCGACGATTCAAAGGGATCATCCCGTCGACCAGATATTGGGTGATATTAGCAAGGGAGTAACTACTCGTTCAAGATTGGTTAATTTTTGTGAGCATTACTCTTTTGCCTCTTCTATTGAGCCTTTCAGGGTAGAAGAGGCCTTGCTAGATCCGGACTGGGTGTTGGCCATGCAAGAGGAACTCAACAATTTCAAGCGCAATGAAGTTTGGACACTGGTGCCTCGCCCCAAGCAAAATGTTGTGGGAACCAAGTGGGTGTTCCGCAACAAACAGGACGAGCACGGGGTGGTGACAAGGAACAAGGCTCGGCTTGTGGCAAAAGGTTATGCCCAAGTCGCAGGTTTGGACTTTGAGGAGACTTTTGCTCCCGTGGCTAGGCTAGAATCAATTCGTATCTTGCTAGCATATGCCGCTCACCATTCCTTCAGGTTGTACCAAATGGATGTGAAGAGCGCTTTCCTCAACGGGCCGATCAAGGAGGAGGTGTACGTGGAGCAACCCCCTGGCTTTGAGGATGAACGGTAACCCGACCACGTGTGTAAGCTCTCTAAGGCGCTCTATGGACTTAAGCAAGCCCCAAGAGCATGGTATGAATGCCTTAGAGACTTTTTAATTGCTAATGCTTTCAAGGTTGGGAAAGCCGATCCAACTCTTTTTACTAAGACTTGCGATGGTGATCTTTTTGTATGCCAAATTTGTATCGATGACATAATATTTGGTTCTACTAATCAAAAGTCTTGTGAAGAGTTTAGCAGGGTGATGACGCAGAAATTCGAGATGTCGATGATGGGCGAGTTGAACTATTTCCTTGGGTTTCAAGTGAAGCAACTCAAGGACGGCACTTTCATCTCCCAAACGAAGTACACGCAAGACTTGCTAAAGCGGTTTGGGATGAAGGACGCCAAGCCCGCAAAGACGCCGATGGGAACTGACGGACACACCGACCTCAACAAAGGTGGTAAGTCCGTTGATCAAAAAGCATACCGGTCCATGATAGGTTCTTTGCTTTATTTATGTGCTAGTAGACCGGATATTATGCTTAGCGTATGCATGTGTGCTAGATTTCAATCCGATCCTAAGGAGTGTCACTTAGTGGCTGTGAAGCGAATTCTTAGATATTTAGTCGCTACGCCTTGCTTCGGGATCTGGTATCCAAAGGGGTCTAACTTTGACTTAATTGGGTACTCGGATTCCGACTATGCTGGATGTAAGGTCGATAGGAAGAGTACATCGGGGACGTGCCAATTCTTAGGAAGGTCCCTGGTGTCATGGAACTCTAAGAAACAAACCTCCGTTGCCCTATCCACCGCTGAGGCCGAGTACGTTGCTGCGGGACAGTGTTGTGCGCAACTACTTTGGATGAGGCAAACCCTCCGGGACTTTGGCTACAATCTGAGCAAAGTCCCACTCTTATGTGATAATGAGAGTGCTATCCGAATAGCGGAAAATCCTGTTGAGCACAGCCGCACAAAGCACATTGACATCCGGCATCACTTTTTGAGAGACCACCAGCAAAAGGGAGATATCGAAGTGTTTCATGTTAGCACCGAGAACTAGCTAGCCGATATCTTTACCAAGCCTCTAGATGAGAAGACCTTTTGCAGGCTGCGTAGTGAGCTCAATATCTTAGATTCACGGAACTTGGATTGAAATGTAGCATACATGTGTTTATGCCTTTGATCATGTTCATTCTGCAGTTTGTTGCTTATTGTGGTGCTCAAGTTGTACAAACACTCCCTGGACCTCACAAGTCCTGTTTGCAAGTAATGCACATATTTAGGGGGAGCTGTGCTACAACTTGACCCTTTGAGACTAACCATGTACTTGAGTTTCGTTGTTTTAGTCTCCAAGGAAAATTGAAAGGGAAAAGGTGGACTTGGACCATGCAAGACTTCCACTGCACTCCGATGAAAAGAGTAACTTTTCCAAGTTCATCTTCATACTCTTATTGCCTTTGTGTTCTTATTTGAAGATTTTGGTGAGGCAATGGGGTTAAAGGGCCAAGATTGATCCCGTTTTGGTGCTTGATGCCAAAGGGGGAGAAAATAAAGGCCAAAGCAATAAATGGATCAGCTACCACTTGAGAAATTTTGAGAGAAATTTTGAAAATAGTAGATTAGAGCTTTTGGTTTGTCAAAACTCTTTTATTGTCTTTTATGTCAAAAGTTGGCCTCTTGTGGGGAGAAGTGTTGATTATGGGAAAAAGGGGGAGTTTTTGAAATCCTTGATCAAATTTCTTTGGAAAACCTCTCTTTATGTCTCTACAAGTGGTTTTGACTTAGAGATAGGAATTTGAGTTTGATTTGCAAAAACAAACCAAGTGGTGGCATAGAGTGATCCATATATGTCAAATTGAATCAAAACAATTTTGAGTTCTAATTTGGATTGTTTTTGTACTTGTTCTACTTGCTTTATGTTGTGTTGGCATAAATCACCAAAAAGGGGGAGATTGAAAGGGAAATGTGCCCTTGGGCCATTTCTAAGTGTTTTGGTGATTTAGTGTCCAACACAAGTGTCTAAGTGTAAAGAGGTGGACAAAGTACAAATCAAGGATAAAGGTATGTTTCTCAGACTTAGTACATTATTTTATGGACTAATGTATTGTGTCTAAGTGCTGGAAACAGGAAAAATCCAATTGGAAATGTCTTGGCTCGAGCAGCCAAGAATCTGCTGAGTCTGGGAGCACCGGACTGTCCGGTGGTGCACCGGACAGTGTCCGGTGCGCCAGGCTGGTTCGAGCGAACTGGACGCTCTCGGGAATTCACCGGCGACGTACGGCTATAATTCACCGGACTGTCCGGTGAGCCAACGGTCGGCCGGGCCAACGGTCGGCCGCGCAATCTGCGCGGGACACGTGGCCGAGCCAATGGCTAGAATGGGGCACCGGACTGTCCGGTGTGCACCGGACATGTCCGGTGCGCCAACGGCTCTCAGGCTGCCAACGGTCGGCTTCGCTATTTAAGGAAGGAAATCGGGCACCGGACAGTGTCCGGTGTGCACCGGACTGTCCGGTGCGCCAGTCGACAGAAGGCAAGATCTGCCTTCCAAGATTGCTCCCAACGGCTCCTAGCTGCCTTGGGGCTATAAAAGGGACCCCTAGGCGCATGGAGGACTACACCAAGCATCCTTTGAGCATCATTGATCACTCACACTTCATTCTTGCGCACTTGTTCGACATTTTAGTGATTTGAGCTCCGTTCTAGTGTGCTAGTCTCTTGAGCTCAAGTATGGGTTTTGCGTGTGCGTATTCGCTGTGATCTTTGTGTGGTGTGTGTGTTGCTAATCCCTCCCTTGCTCTGTGATTCTTCGTGAACATCTTGTGTAAGGGCGAGAGGCTCCAAGCTGTGGAGATTCCTCGCAAACGGGATTAAGAGAAGCAAAGCAACACCGTGGTATTCAAGTTGGTCTTTGGACCGCTTGAGAGGGGTTGATTGCAACCCTCGTTCGTTGGGACGCCACAACGTGGAGTAGGCAAGCGTTGGTCTTGGCCGAACCACGGGATAACCACTGTGCCATCTCTGTGATTGATATCTCTTGGTTATTGTGTTGTGTTGAGATCCTTCTCTAGCCACTTGGCAAATTACTGTGCTAACAAGTAACCAAGTTTTGTGGCTTAAGTTTTTGAAGTGTTACAGGATCACCTATTCAACCCCCCCTCTAGGTGCTCTCAGTTCTGCACTATTTTTTTATATAATTATTGTTTATTTATAAACACTAAGGTACCCTGATGGTAGCTGCGCGAGCGGGGTTGGAGGGTGGGTGCAGAATGTCAGCACGGAGGGTGAAGCTGTGGTAGCATCTGGTGCCCACATTAGGTTCTTAATAGATTAATATAGATATAGAAATATATGAAGATTTAAGGTTTTAAAAATGTAAATAAAAGGATCTATTTATAAATATTTTATAGGTTATAACTACGGTTTAGAAGTTTTGGATATCAGAATAAAGCATCTTCAAGAGACTAGCTAAATAACTTGTAAAGCAAAATTTTATTTACTTAATAACAAAACAAATCTTCAATAGGCTAGTCATCTAACTCGTAAAGTCATTAGATTCTCCAAATTGACCCTCTCTAGTCTCTAACTAAATTTGGCTAGCTATTCCGACTAGCTAAACTAACTTGTATGTTAAATATTCTATTAGAATGAAATGCTATATATATAATGTATTTTTTTTATAAAGAGATAAATATATAGTCAAATAAAGAGTAAAATAAATGAAGAGTCTGTTAGAGTTGCTCTTATGATTCTTTTTGCAAATTTCACCGAAAAGGGATCGACCTCGGCTGACAAGGGAACGCGTAGAGACCAAGTCATCAAGGGGCGTAGAGACGCGGCTGAATATATAAAGAGAAGAGAAGAAGAAGAAAAAAACTAATTTAGTGTGCGTAGACTTCAAACTAAGATTAGTATGTTGAGATTCCACCTCCGCCAGTCGAGGGGTCCGCGGTGCTGGAATTTGTCAAGGGCAGGTAGCAGTAGAGCTCTCATGTTCAGGTGCTTAAATAGCCTTGCAACAAACAGAACGAGGCAGCCATCTCCTTCAGTTTGTGCTTGTGTGCTGATCGAGAGCAAATGGCACATGATAACCGCAGCCGGGCTTCCGCTCCAGTCGGCAACCCTCCTGCCACTCCAGCTGCTGCTACGGAGGTTAAGCCTCCGGCGGCTGCTCCAGGTAGCGACCCTCCAGCTACGACTCCAGGCAGTGATTGTCCGGCTGCTCCACCGCAAGGTAAGGGATGCAATTAGTAAGTGTCCCTTATTACCTACAAGTCGTCTTAGACCGCCAATCAGCCGAGGACTATGATATTCGATGTTAAAATATCATCAACAAAATTGTTAAATCATCCACCTTCATCTTGCCAACAGCATGTTCACTTGGCTTTAATCCGTACCGATTTTTACTATTTCTATAGTATTTTTTTGTCTCTATAGATTGCAGCAGCAGCAGTCCAAGCTACAGATTGAAACATACTTGCCACTACACTTGTGACTAAATGAACTATTCTTTTCTTTTGTGTATTCGCTTTATTGAATTGTGCAATGAATATTTGAGATTATAAATGGTTTAAAATATAAGAATTTTGAGTTGAAAATTTTTACTTGTCTAATACTATAACGTTGATGTAGAAAGAATCTCCGTCTGATGTCATCCCAAAAATTCAAAAAACAATGAGAGTTTTCTTAGGAATTTTTAGTTACACCTAAGAACGTATGAATTGCCTTGGCAGTTTCAAATATATATATATATATATATATATATATATATATATATATATATAAACTACGAATTATCTTGATGGTTTTAAATAACATCTAAGGAAATGAGCAATTACCTCGGTGATTTGTAATAACACTCGAGGAAACATAGGATTATCTTGGTGGTTTAGGTTAGCACTTAAGAAAATGATCAGTTACCTTGGCGGATTAATCTGACACTCAAGAATATATATTTCCATAGAGGTTTACGTCCGCAACCAAAGAAACTACACTTCCTTTGGTGTGGCACTCAAGAAAATCATTGGCCCTCAAGGTAATTTCAAATTCTAGAAGTGACGTAGCTTTCTGAAATAAGATAATACTGTATCATTTAAGGTATTGTTAGTGAAAGTAGTAACTTAAACGAATTGACTTTGGATAAAATTAGATGGACTAATATAAATGTATTTGAGTAGATTAAGTGGTTAGTTACGAAAACATGGGTATGAACGGTAGAAGCAACCATTGTAATAGAATTCAATTTTAATAATTCCTCTGTCCTAAAATAAAATTTGTTTTACCTTTTAAATTAATTTATACAATAATTAATGTATTTGATTTATATATGTGCCTTGATTCATTATCATCTATTTGAATACAGATATAAAGATTAAGAGCTAAAATGACTAATATTTTGGATCGGACGGAGTAGTTTCTTTCAAAATTGCAATTAAATTTTAGGCATTCTAGATACCGACCGCCATAGCTTTTCAGATTGGCATATCGAATCGAAACGATTATTGGTTTATATTCGCTAATACGACCTTGATCTTGGCCTTGCAGGTCCGCCGGGTGAACGAAAGCCCAAGAACGATCCATTTCCACCATTCCCTGATCCAATACCTCGCCAGTGATAGTCGGAATCCAGTAGTTTTCATGCTATCATGGATAGAAAAATCGGTTCAATCGCATCGGTTCAGGAATTTTGGTTTCGGAGTCTAACTTTTTAGTGGAGTTGGGTTCTTAGTAATAAGTAAATCGTGCTGCTATGTGAAGGGTGTATGGGTGTTAAATCATAATTATATTTTGTGAACAGTACAAAAGCAAGTGGAGAAAAGGGTTTTTTGTATTTATCTTCATTGAGTACATTCAAAATTCCCTGGAATAGAAGAAGAAACACAAAGTATCTGCAATGTTTGCACTTTTGTGTATTAGAGCAACTCCAGTAGTTCTCCAAAAAATAGCTTGCTAAAATCATATTTAGCAAGTTGCTAAATAGCTATTGGAAGTAAAAAACAACTTAGTCTCCAATAGTTGCTCATATTTAGGAAGTAGTTCGATTTTGAATCTAGCTTTAGCGACCCTGCCCCTATGAGATCTGCCTGATAATAAGGTTGAGAGCAGAAGATGTGAGGGCGGAAGAAAAAAGGCCGGTCGATATGAACTATGGATGAGTGGTGGTCCAGTGGCGCAACCTATGAGGAAGTTGAGTTTGACGGTGAAGGAGAAACTTGCGTCATACGTGTTTGACATAGCTACCTCATTATGCTAGAAAATGAAAAAAGAGCGTGCTATACCTGGCTATCTCACTGTGTGAAAAAGGGAAAAATAATCACGCTAGTGTGAAAAAATTGACGTTAACTGCATTTAGGGAGTTCCTACCGAGTTGCTAAATGTGGAGAGTAAATAGAGTTGAATAGCAACTAAGTAAATTTAGTAAGTCTATTTAGAGAACCATTGGAGAAGCATTTTTCTGTTCATTTCTTAAATTTAAAATTTAGAGAGTTGTTTAGAGAATTATTGAAGTTGCTCTTACAGCTTGTCTACATTACATCAACCCCAATAAGTGAACAGAAAAAATGATTCACCCAATAGTTCTTTAAATACACTTGTGTGGAGATAAGATCTCTGGTCCCTAGGGTCCATTGGTCAGCGAGCGCGCTAGGAAAAAGACTGGCGACTAGAAGCCATCGGTCAGCTGGAAGAGAAAGAAAACATCTGCCTTGGAAGCACCCACCCCCGAACGAACCCTGCGGCACCGAGCACGGGGTCGGGCGTGGCGGAGCTAGATAGAGGGGTCGGACAAACCACTCGAGTGGATCCCTCGCCCGACCCACCATAAGTGACTGACCGCATTAACTTCGCCTAGCATCGAGCCACGACAGAGGCGCCGGTTTGCCTCCCACTTATGGCCTACGAACCCCTCAGAGTGCAGCGCACTCATAACCTACAATCCCCTCGGACTATGATGCATTTATGGCTCGCGCACCTCGGCCTGTGGCGCACTCATGACCTTTTGGGAGTAGGCTTGAGTGCACAGACCTCTTGCAGGGCACAAGAAGACAAGTCGCGCCGAGGCCCACGTGGGGGACAGATATCCCCCGGGTCCACTAGAAGGCAAGAAGGCCTCGCGAGAGGCTTTGGGCCTGCTACCTCGCAAGGCCATCCCTTCGTGGGCCGGGATAGAGCTACTGGCAGAGTGGACCGACACGAGAAAGAAGCAGACTCAGGCCCAAGCAACCCGTCAGACTTGAGCGCTATCTATAGCGCCCACCCGACTTTCCCGCATGCAGCGCCCTTGGATATCGGGACGGATTAGGGATAAGTCGGCAAGATTATAGGAATATCAGTTCAGTCGGTTCACTATTATTTAGGTACACGTCATCATCACATACGCATGTAGTGCCCCACGGTCGAATATATAAGGCCTAGGGGTACCCCATCATTTCAATGAACCATCTACCTATCTCACTAGTCTTTCTCCGTTCTAGAGACTTCCCTTGTAACCAACCACATAAAGATCCACACCAGGAAGTAGGGTATTACGCCTCTTCAAGCGGCCCAAACCTGTAGAAAGTTGCCCATCGTCTCTCGTGCATCCCGCACGAACCATTGAGTTACAGTCAACAACACCGTCCTATCCAAAAGCACCGCGAGGGATAACCCTGGGTGTGCAGTCGGACTCTAAACACCGATAGCCTAGGCTACAAAGGCCAGGGTCGGCGTAGCTCAAAGAATGGCGCTTGGTCTCCATGTTGTCCACGTAATCCGCTATAAAGAATACAAGACAACCAGGCGACCCTGGAGCCCACGGGCACACGTGGCTTCACCAGGGTAGAATGCTTAGTTTTACCATAGTCCGATGACTCCTTGAGGAAGCCACTGTTGGCCGCCCCTCCTTGGCCTATAAAAGGAGGAGGTCAGCCCCCAGACAGGGGAAAACCAAGAGACGCCTAGACAGACACCCAGGCGCAAAGACAACAGACCGATGGGAGGAAGGAGGACGCACCGACGAGGATCCATAGGTTGAAGCCCCGCCACCAAGCCAAGACATAGTTAGGACTCCACTTTGTAGCCCTTAGCTCCACCTCCTCCACAACAAGAGACTTGGGAGCCTCTCCTCACTCTCTCGCCCACTTGTAACCCCTACTACGAGCATTGATCAGTAAAGGTGTCGGTAGTGCAAGCCACCGAAGACTGGATTTAGGGAGGTTCTGCCCGAACCAGTATAAATCTTGCGCCCACCGCGCACACCGTCTGGAGCCTAGAATGCACACATAAATTTACTTGTCGAAACTAGATTTGAAATGCCGACAACTTGCTAAATTTAGTTACTTGCTATCCAGCCTTATTTATTCTTAAGATTTAGCAACTCGATAGACACTCTCAAAAAGCAGTTGACGACGATTTTTTCGTACATGTGTGGTTATTTTTCCTTTTTCCTGCCCAACGAGGTAGCCAGGTTCAACGTGCTCTTTTTCCCATTTTTTGCAAAGCAAGGCAACCAGGTCCGATGCGCGTAACAAAAGCTTCTCCTCCACTATCGGACCACCATTCACCCACAGGTTGCGTCGCCGGACCGCCGCTCACCAACAAGTGGTGCCAACAGGCCTTCTCCTCCGCCCTTAACGTCTTCTACCCTCGAGCCTGCTATCAGGTCCGACAGAAGTAGGCCTAAACTATGTTCAAATTGAAATGCTCCGTAAATATGGGGAACTATTGGAGTCTGAGCTATTTTTTACTCCCAATAGCTATTTATCAACTTGCTAAACATGAGTTTAGGGAGCTTTTTTAGAGAACTATTGGAGTTACTCTTGGTCCCCCAATCCACCCACCCCAACCTATTCCTAGGCCAATTGTGAATTGGGTAACAAGTTCTGCTGAACTGCTATAATAACATGGTTGCATTTGACCACTTTTTAAATTAACAAAATTGTGGCTTTAGAGACCAAGATGCGTTAAGTAACATTTGGATCCATTAACAAGATATATTAAGCTTAAAGATTGTGTTGCCATAACAATGATGGTCTAATGGATGTAAATGAATGTTGGTAGTTAATCACTTGATGCGCCATGAAAATACAAGGTTTCCATCAATTGAATCTTGCTATCTATTATTCACCATTTCAATTACATGTAGTTGCCATTGGAACCTTAATTAAGGCTATCACATTGTCTATGCCCCTTCGACACACAATCTGACAAACACCCAAACCCAAACTACACACAATCTGACAAACACCCAAACCCAAACTAACAAATCTAAACACCCAATAAGAACCAATTCATGTGTGTGCCAAAACAATCAAGAAAGATTGAGAGATAGTAGAGTGATGGAGGCGTCTCTAGACATGGTAAGCAATGTGTGGCTATAGCAACTGAAGGGTGAGAGCACTTAGATGGGGGTGAATAGGCGACCGTGTAAATTTAACTCTAAACAATACAAACTTTGTTTATAATATGTGTTAGTGAGAACTAAAACCAAGTTAGAATGAGAAGAGAGAAGCAATGAGAACTCTTCACTTGATTGCTCCTTTAAGATGAGTATTAAACTTAGGAGCAATATAGCAAGTGAGTGAGCACCTAGAGGGGGGGTGAATAGGTGACCCTGTAAATTTAACTCTAAACAACACAAACTTTGTTTATAATATGTGTTAGTGAGAACTAAAACCAAGTTAGGATGAGAAGAGAGAAGCAATGAGAACTCTTCACTTGATTACTCCTTTAAGATGAGTATTAAACTTAGGAGCAATATAGCAAGTGAGTGGAGAACTCGAGAAGACAGTGATCGCAATAATTAAAATAGACAAGAGACATAGTGATTTTTATCGTGGTTTGGCGAATGCCTACTCCACATTGTGGTGACCTCCTTTGGTCAAGAGTTGCACTCAACCCCAAACTTGAGTTGCACTCAAGTGATCCAAAGATCAAACTTGAGTTGTTGTTGGGGGCCTTCGTCTTCCGAAGGTCCTCAAAAACATGATTTAACAATGTTTTCCAAGTGTAATGTATGTACATGTACCTTCAAACTTGGAATAAAACTGTACACAATATGAAAAGCTTGGTCGAGACAAAGGTTGATGCTGCTCTGAAGCTACGCACAAAGGAGCTTCGGCTCAGCGGCAGGAAAAGGAACCGACTTAAAGGGGAAAAGGTTATCTAGTCCTCGTTGGATTGTCCTTAAGTCAATAGTAAACATAAAGGGCACAAATGTAATTTTACACAGGCTGCGCCCTGTGCCTATAAATAGATGAATAGTACCCCTGTACTGTTCACGCTGACTTGTATTCGCTCGTGCGTCACGCTTGGACTTTTACCTTCTATCAAGCCGAAGGTACAAATGTAATTCAATATTGTTTTTGTTTATCCATGATAATAAAAAGAAGATATATTAATAGTGTCATATGATTATTCATGTTGTCTTTTATATTTCATATGCTTCTTCTTCCATTAACATACACTGCGATGATGAAGGTACGTCCTTCATGACCTTCGTCTGAAGATCATTATATCATAAGGGAAATAATACTTCGAAGGACGAAGGACATTAACCTTTAACATTTTGTGTTGCCTTGTTCTTAACTCGTAGCATTTAAGAACAAGTCTCCAACATTGGCACCCACCTCCGGTGAACTCATTCGACCACCTTCGGCAAGTTGTGACCTTCGTCATGTGTAAGTGCAATCAACCCTAATTGAGGGTTTTGGTGATTAAATGACAAAACAAATAGAGATTCTAACAAGTTTGCTCCTAGCATGTACACAATAATTCTACAGACAGGAGAAGCACAGATCTTATGAGCATAAAAATGTAAAGCACAGCGGATTTAAATTCTACATCATTTGGCGTGCTCCAAGTGCTTGGAAACAACGGAAGTGGTCATTTTATAATTCTTGAGTTATAGGAATCGCCGTTCAATCAAGAGGGATCCGCAATGGTTAAGTAAGTTTTGCAATGAGCTAAGTTCAAAATCCTTCAAAATCATCCTAGAGAACACTTTTCCAGATCATGAATGCCTTGAGAAAAACCATTTTTCACGTCCCACAAAAGTTCCACCTTTGTTCACTTCAAAATGTTCAAAACTTGCTTTTCAGCCTTAGAAACCGGTTCAACCGGACCTGAAACCGGTTCAACCGGTTTCGGAACTGTTCCTCTGCCATCCCTGCTCTGACCTGTCTGTCAGTCAGAGCTGTCAGAAAAAGTCATTGCAGATTTTTTTTGGGAAACCGGTTCAACCGGATTTTTTCTCGGCTCAACCGGTTTTGAATCCGGTAGAGTCTTCGGCTGAGTAGGTCTGTGGACCGGGTTCTCCCTGGTGGAAACCGGTTCAACCGGTTTTCAAACCGGTTCAACCGGTTTTTGCCCCTTTTCTCCCAACGGCTGCCAGCTTTTGGGCGATCCTTTATATACCCCCCACACTCTCTCTCTTATTTACTTCTGCCTCTCCCACGAAATCTTGGCTGACCAAACTCTCAACAAGTGCATTCATTTCACCTTTCACACCCGCAATCGCATCTCCTTCAATCGCTTGAAGGATCCTTGGTGTGAGGTGAACTCGATCTAACACGCTGTCATTTTCATCTCGATCCTCCTATTCTCTTTGTTCTTGAGCTTGTTGCAAACTTGACCTTGTGCGGATTTGTTACTCTTGGAACCTTATGTTCCTTGATGGTTAGAGGTTGCTTGGGAGTCTCCAAATTTGTGGACGACCCCAAGAAGTTTGTATCACCCGCTCTTTGAGCATATTTGAGAAGAGATTGCCTTGACCTTTGTGGTCGGCTTGTGGAGGATTAGGGTTGGAAAAGACCCGGCCCTTTGTGGGCTCCTCAACGAGGAGTAGGACACCTTTGTGGTGGTTGCCGAACCTCGAGTTATATCGCGTGTTCTTGTGTGTTCTTGTTAAGCGCTTTAAATTTGTTGGTTGGTTCATATCATCTATTCGAGTAGATTTTGTGTAGGGCAAGTCATTAGCAAAATTCTTCACTACTTCGTCATATTTGTTTAACAGATTATCTAACCTAAGTTGAGCAGGTTCAAACTTTTTCAGTTGTAATCAAAATCAACTGAACCGGTTTGCACCTGTGCAACTTTAATTTGACCTATCTCGAAGTTTTTTAGTGAAAAATTTCAGGTGTAGCCTATTCACCCCCCCTCTAGGCTACTTTCAATTGGTATCAGAGCCTCGTACCTCGTTTTGCGCTTAACCGCGTGAGGAAACGATTATGTCTACTCAACGGGACCATGTGGATCCTATCCTCGAGGAAATTCCTGTCACATCCTCCGGTGAGGAAGTGGACCCCAAGGTCCTCGACCTCGCCATGAAGATTGCCGAGAGGATGTTCCTCAAGATGAAAGAGAAGATGTGACGAAGAAGGTCGAAGAAGAAGAATCAAGAAGAAAGGCCGAAGAAGATAAATGTAAAGGAAAAATTGAATACAATGATGACTTGGTAGATCTTTTGGTGTCAAAGGTGTTGAGCAAGGTAAGTCTCAACACCGAAGGATCATCTACCAAAAGTAAAGGTAACGAATTCAGTAAAGTTCAATTTGATTATTCTAGAAATTTTATTCCCAACTTCTCTTCCGCCCCACTTGGAAAGTTACCAACTCTTAGTGAGTTGAACTATGACGAGTGGGCCGATAAGATGAAGTCACATTTAATCGGTGTACATCCTAGTCTTTGGGAGATTGTCAATGTAGGTATGTATAAGCCCGCCCAAGGAGAAGAGATGACTCCGGAAATGATGCAAGAGGTTCACCGCAATGCTCAAGCAGTGAGCATAATTAAAGGAAGTCTTTGTCCGGAAGAATACCGGAAGGTTCAAGGAAGAGAAGATGCCCGTGACATTTGGAATATTCTTAAAATGTCACATGAAGGAGATCCCAAAGCTAAAAGACTGAGAATTGAAGCTTTGGAGAGTGAGCTTGCTAGATATGATTGGACTAAGGGTGAGTCGCTTCAATCACTCTTTGATCGATTGTGTCGGCGTTCCGAGACCGGGGGGTCCCTGAGCCGACGAGTGAATGTCGCCGCGTGCCCCAGCCCAGATGGGTCGAGCGTGAGGGCGAGCGCGAAGGGGGGAGAGCGAGGCGGCCGGAGACCGGCGTGAGAGAGGTGGGAATCCCGTGGCCTTCGTGTTCGTCCCGCGCCCAGGTCGGGTGCGCTTGCAGTAGGGGGTTACAAGCGTCCACGCGGGAGAGGGAGCGAGCGGCTCCAAGCGAGTGCGTGTCTCGCCCTCGTCCCCGCGCGGCCAACCTTCTCTAAGAGGGCCCTGGTCCTCCCTTTTATAGGCGCAAGGAGAGGATCCAGGTGTACAATGGGGGGTGTAGCAGAGTGCTACGTGTCTAGCGGAGGTGAGCTAGCGCCCTAGGTACATGCCGTTGTGGCAGCCGGAGAGATCTTGGCACCCAGCTGGTGTGATGTCGTGGCCGTCGGAGGAGCGATGGAGCTTGGCGGAGGGACAGCTGTCGGAGCGGTTGAGTCCTTGCTGACGTCCTCTTGCTTCCGTAAGGGGGCTGAGAGCCACCGTCGTCACAGAGCATGCGGGGCGCCATCATTGCCTATCTGGCGGAGCGAGCCAGATGGGACGCCGGTCTTGTTCCCTGTG
Organism: Zea luxurians; assembly: GCA_029449295.1. Classification (NCBI taxonomy): domain Eukaryota; kingdom Viridiplantae; phylum Streptophyta; class Magnoliopsida; order Poales; family Poaceae; genus Zea; species Zea luxurians. Next base: position 68,103,587 of record JAOPSE010000005.1, read on the forward strand.
GCCCGAGTCAGCTCGGGGTAGGGTGATGATGGCGCCTCCTGTTGACGTGGCTAGTCTGCGCCCTAGGTTGGGCGATGTGGAAGCTCCTCTGAAGCCGAGGTCGAGTCCGAGCCCCCGGGTCGGGCGAGGCGGAGATTGCCGGCTGGTGCCGGGGCGGAGTCCGAGCCCTGGGGTCGGGCGAAGCGGAGTTCGTCGTCTTCTGGGGCCGAGCCCAAGTCCGAGCCCTGGGTCGGGCGAGGTGGAGTTCGTCGTCTTCTGGGGCCGAGCCCGAGTCCGAGCCCTGGGTCGGGCGAGGCGGAGATCATCGTCTTCCGGGACTTAGCCCGAGTCCGAGCCCTGGGTCGGGCGGAGTTCGCCGTCTTCCGGGACTTAGCTCGAGTCCGAGCCCTGGGTCGGGCGGAGTTCGCCGTCTTCCGGGACTTAGCCCGAGTCCGAGCCCTGGGTCGGGCGGAGTTCGCCGTCTTCCGGGACTTAGCCCGAGTCCGAGCCCTGGGCCGGGCGGAGTTTCCTATGGTGCCTCCGGTAGGGCCTGACTGCCTGTCAGTCTTACTCTGTCAAGTGGCACCGCAGTCGGAGTGGCACAGGCGGCGCTGTCCTTCTGTCAGGCCGGTCAGTGGAGCGGCGAAGTGACGACGGTCACTTCGGCTCCGCCGGCTGGAGGGGCGTGCGTCAGGATAAAGGTGTCAGGCCACCTTTGCATTAAATGCTCCTGCGATTTGGTCGGTCGGTGCGGCGATTTGGTTAGGGTTGCTTCTTGGCGAAGGCAGGGCCTCGGGCGAGCCGGAAACATGTTCGCTGCTGAAGGGGGGCCTCGGGCGAGACGGAAATCCTTCGGGGTCGGCTGCCCTTGTCCGAGGCTAGGCTCGGGTGAGGCGTGATCGAGTCCCTTGAATGGACTGATCCCTGACTTAATCGCACCCATCAGGCCTTTGCAGCTTTGTGCTGATGGGGGTTACTAGCTGAGAATTAGGAGCCTTGAGGGTACCCCTAATTATGGTCCCCGACAGTAGCCCCCGAGCCTCGAAGGGAGTGTTTGCACTCGCTTGGAGGCTTTCGTCGCACTTTTTTGCAAGGGGACCAGCCTTTCTCGGTTGCACTTTTGTTCCGGTGGGTGCGCGCGAGCGCACCCACTGGGTGTAACCCCCGAGGCCTCGGAGGAGTGGTTTCACTCCTTCGAGGTCTTACTGCCTCACGTAGTGCTTCGGCTGGTCTGGTCATTCCCTCATGCGAGCTGGCCGTAGCCCAGGTGTACGGTCGGGTCCCAAGTTCTCGGGCTGGTATGTTGACGCTGTCAACGGTTCGGCCGGAGCCGGGTTTGCGAGAGCAGCCCCCGAGCCTCTGCACAGAGCGAGAGGGCGGTCAGGGGTAGACTCGGCTTTTTTACATACGCCCCTACGTCGCCTTTCCGCAAGGAGGAGGGGGGGAAAGCGCCATGTTGCCCTCGATGGGCGCCGAACATGGTGTCTCCGATGAGCTGCAAGCGGGTAATCCGAGTGGACGTCCGTGCCCCGTTCGTTAGGGGTCGGCTAGGGGCCCAGAGGCACGCCCAAAAGTACCTGCGGGTGATCTGCCAGACCCGGTCCCCTGGTGACGGGGTCCGAGGGCTCGATGCCTCCCTCTGACGGGATTCTGTTACAAGATCGTTCCCGCTGGTCTCGGAAATGTCCTAGGGTACCTCGGGAGCGCAGCCCGAGCCTCGGTTATGTATCGAACGTACCCATGGTCATCCCTCGCTCGGTGTCTGAGGCGGCTGTGAACCCTTCGGGGGCCAGCCTTCGAACCCCTGATCAGTAATGGGCACGGAGCCCGAGTAGCCTGAGGCGGCCGTGGAACCCTTTCGAGGGGCCGGCCTTCGAACCTCTGACCAGTAGTGGGTGCAGGGCTCACGCGATCTGAGGCGGCTGTTGAACCCTTCCGGGGGGCCAGCCTTCGAACCTCTGATCAGTAGGGGGCTCGGAGCCTGGTTCCTTCTCGGGGAAGGATCCTTTTCGGGGTATCCCCCTTTCCCGGTCCCTGTTGCAAGAGAGAGAAAGAGGAAAAAACGAAAAAGGATACGAAATCGAACGATGCGGAGTACCTTTTTCGACGCGGTCATTACGGTGAAGGCGAAGTGTCGTCCGCTTCTCCTACCAGAGGCGCCGCCTGTCCCGCCGCGGAGTTAATGCGACGGGGCGAGTGGTTCGCGGGGCGGCCGTTGCGCGTGCGTGAGCCGTTCGAGGAACGGGTCACGGGCGCGTTGCCTTCACGCTGTGAGAGAGGGTTCTCTCGCTGCCCCCGGATGGGACGTAAGCTTGGCTGACGACGTGACCGCTGCACCTGCTCGCCTGCCACCGCCATTACTGCCGACCCGTCTTCGGCCGTATTGACCGTCGCGTCAGGCTGGAGCCGCTGGGTCGTGCGCTGGGGTGCCTCGAATCGCGGTATTGGTTCCGTAGTCGAGGAGGCGCGGTGGTGGCGCAGGTGGCGATGCAGTTACTCACACGTAGCAACCGGCGCACCGGTTGCATGACGCGTGGGCCTGGGCCTCCGTGCCGGGCGTGTTGGGAGTCGGAGAAGTGCGCCCACTTGGCGCGGTTGCATGCCGCCTGCACGGCTGCCCGCCCTTTCGCCTGCTGGTCTGGGCAAAAGTGGAGAGTCGCTTGTAACCGCTGGGCGGTTGTACGCACCGCGCACGGCGGTTTGGCCTCTTCTGCTCTGAGCCGGCTTGCATGACGTGTGGGACCTAGCCCCCGCGCCGTAGGGGAGGACCTTGGAGTGTGTTGGAGAAGACTCAGCCCGTGACGGCTGGGGACGCAAGTAGGGAGATCCGCCTTTAAAAGGAGGGTGACCCCCTTGGAAGGAGACAATGTCTTCGCGCTCCCTTATGCATCGTGTCTTTCCACCTTCCAAGCCCTCGGATGGGGGAGATCCGCCGTCTTTCCGCCTCGTCGTTGGGGGAACACAACTCCGTGGGAGTTGGCACCTTTTAGCCATCGTTCGGCTTCAAGGATTTTCATCATGCAGCCCGGCTGCACCCCTCCACTGGCGGTCACCTAGGATGGTGACCTCCAGTTTGATGGTGGGGGAAAGCGAGCCGGGCTGTGGCCTCTGCCCCTCCCTCAGCCTCAAGGATTTTCATCACTAGTGCTGGGGAGGGGAGTGTGCCGAGTTGGGGTCGGCCCCTGCGTGGGCGGTGGCCCGCTCCTTCCCTCAGTGATCGGGAGGAAGGGCGGGAGTCGTCCGTGGCGCTGATAGCTGCACCGTGCCCGGCTCTCTGAGCCGAGCGGCTTCGGGGCCGCTCCCGGTGCCGCCTCCCCCCACGGCAGCTGGAAGAGGTTCCACCGCCGACGAGTTTGCCGGCGCCACCCGCGGACCGACCTCCAACTCTACGGCCTTCTGCCCGTCCTTGCCTCTCGAGTTTGGGCACGGGCGGGGGCCTCCTGACAGCAGCATCCGCCCTGAGGTCATCGCTGCTGCTGTTCGGACCCCCGGAGCAGAAGTCGTCGTCGTTGCCGCTGCTGGGGCGGGCGACGACAAGCCGTTCGCTGGTCTTCTGTTGCTCCGCAGGCCTCTCCCCGTCGAGTGGGGTTGTTCGTACCTGCGGAGGTGGAACCGGAGTTCCGTTTGTAATGGCACCTTGGATGCCATTGTTTTTGTTCATTGTGGCTGTCGAGGCCTGAACATGTATGTATTTTCGGCACGGAGCCGTGTTTTTCCCTTATGTTCGAGCACTAAGACTCGCCTGTTGGTTGTCTGAACCGCTTCACCAAGCGTGAGTCGCCCCGTGTAAAGGTGACGAGTGAGGTATCCGTATCCCGGAGGCGTAGGAGTCCCTCGGCTCGGTCAGCCCTATTGTCCGAGGCTTCTCTAGCTTAATTAAAGGAACCCCTCGGCCGCTCTTTGACGAGCCGAGGCCAGGGGTAGCGGCGTCAACATGAACAGAGGCAGAGTTGGCTCGAAAAGAAAGACCTGGTTGGCCAGAGCCTGGCTGGGTCGTCCGTTAGTGGGACCGACGCCGGAATTGACTAGCCGAGGCCTTGGGTCGGGCTGACGTCCTTGGAGGACAGCTGGCCGAGGCCCCGGTGTGACCGGCCGAGCCGCCTGCTCGGGCCGGATTCCCGAGAAGACCCTGGTAGCGATGGCCCGAGCATGGCGATGACGTCGTCCTTCAGAGTGGAGATCTTCGAACCGCGTCGCCGTCCGAGGCTAGGTCGGACCTCGCCGAAGGTGTCGTCGATGCCGAGGGTGCTGCTGCTCCCTTCAGCCGTCAAGATCCGAGCCTGCAGGATCGGATTGTCTTGTAGCGTGTGTTCCCTACGGCCGCCGAGGCCGAAACACACCCTCGCCGTGTTGTAAAGCCGCGTCTCCTTTCCTCTTGTTTCGAGTATCTGGATCCTTTTGTTGGTAACAGAAACGTTTGTGCGAGCGAGAGTTGCTTCTCGCGGAAGGTGACGAGTGAGGTATCCGTATCCCGGAGGCGTAGGAGTCCCTCGGCTCAGTCAGCCTTGCCACTTACGCGCACTCTTACCCGTCCATGGGGCTCTGTTCCCGACGCAGTCGAGAAGGCTCGAGAAATCGCTTCGGCAGAAGAGCTTCCGAACGTGAAGACTTGTTCGGTCCGCGGGATCACTTATCCGAACGTGAGTTACTTATCGCAGAAGGTGATGAGTGAGGTATCCGTATCCCGGAGGCGTAGGAGTCCCTCGGCTCGGTCAGCCTTGGCTGCTTATGTGTACTCCGTCGTTTTCAGGAGCCACTTTCGAAGTAGTCAAACAGCCCGAAAGACCTTCTGGCAGAAAAGATCTTTTTTCGAGGAAAATTTCGACGCAGAGGGGGTTCCCCCCCTTTTAGCCCCCGAGGGAGGGTCGGGCTTTGCCGAGGCGAGGCCGACCCTTCCTTGACGACTAAACTTTTGCTGAGCGCGAGATATATGAACAACTTGAAAACATCTTAAGGGTAGAAGCGACGTAGCTGTTGGATGTTCCAAGCGTTGCCATAGATCTCGCCTTGACTATTGGCTAGCTTGTATATTCCGAGCTTCAGAACTTTGGCGATGACGAACGGCCCCTCCCAGGGGGGCGTGAGCTTGTGCTGCCCTCGGGCGTCCTGTCGCAGCCGAAGCACCAGGTCGCCCACCTGGAGGTCTCGGGACCGGACCCCTCGGGCGTGGTAGCGTCGCAGGGACTGCTGGTACCGCGCCGAGTGTAGTAAGGCCCTGTCCTGAGCCTCCTCCAGCTGGTCCAGTGAGTCTTCTTGGCTAGTTTGGTTGCTTTGGTCGGTGTAGGCCCTCGCCCTCGGGGGGCCGTATTCCAGGTCTGTGGGCAAGATGGCCTCGGCCCCATAGACTAGGAAGAACGACATGAAGCCCGTGGCTCGGCTTGGCGTTGTTCTCAGACTCTAGACCACCGAGGGGAGTTCCTTCATCCATCGCTTGCCGAACTTGTTGAGGTCGTTGTAGATCCGAGGCTTGAGCCCTTGTAGAATCATGCCGTTGGCACGCTCTACTTGCCCATTTGACATGGGGTGAGCCACGGCGGCCCAGTCCACCCGGATGTGATGATCCTCGCAGAAGTCCAGGAACTTTCTGCCGGTGAACTGGGTGCCGTTGTCGGTGATGATGGAGTTCGGGACCCCGAAGCGATGGATGATGTTGGTGAAGAACGCCACCGCCTGCTCGGACCTGATGCTGTTCAGGGGTCGGACCTCGGGTTGAGTCAAGGATGCCTCGGACCGAGCCGAGGGTGCCTCGGGATGATCCGAGGGTGCTTCGGGCTAGGCCGAGGGTGCCTCGGGTTGGGCCGAGGGTGCCTCGGGCTCGGGCATGTCGTCGATCTTGACGGAGGGTTGATGCAGATCCCGGGGGAACCGTCGTTCGCCCCGAAGCTATTTTAGCCAGTTCGTCCGCAGTCTCGTTGTAGCGCCGAGCGATGTGGTTGAGCTTGAGCCCGTAGAACTTGTCTTCCAGGCGCCGAACTTCATCGTAGTAGGCCTCCATCTTCGGGTCACGGCAGTGGGACTTCTTCATGACTTGGTCGATGACGAGCTGTGAGTCACCGCGAGCGTCGAGGCGTCGGACCCCTAGCTCGATGGCGATCCGCAACCCGTTGACTAGAGCTTCGTACTCAGCCACATTGTTGGATGCCGGGAAATGGAGGCGTAGCACGTAGCGTAGGTGCTTCCCGAGGGGCGAGACGAAGAGTAGGCCTGCGCCGCCTCCTGTCTTCATCAGCGACCCGTCGAAGAACATGGTCCAGAGCTCCGGTTGGATCGGAGCCGTCGGTAGCTGAGTGTCGACCCATTCAGCTACGAAGTCCGCCAAGACCTGGGACTTGATGGCCTTCCGAGGAGCGAACGAGATCGTCTCGCCCATGATTTCCACCGCCCACTTTGCAATCCTACCCGAGGCCTCTCGGCACTGGATGATCTCCCCCAGGGGGAAGGATGACACCACAGTTACCGGATGAGACTCGAAGTAGTGTCGCAGCTTCCGCCGCGTCAGGATCACCGCGTACAGCAGCTTCTGAACTTGTGGGTAGCGGATCTTGGTTTCGGACAGTACCTCGCTGACGAAGTAGACTGGCCTCTGAACGGGCAACGCATGCCCCTCTTCTTGCCTCTCGACCACAATCGCGGCGCTAACCACCTAAGTGGTCGCGGCGACGTAGACCAGGAGGGCTTCTCCGGCAGCTGGGGGCACCAAGATAGGCGCCTTTGTGAGGAGCGCCTTCAGGTTCCCGAGGGCTTCCTCGGCCTCAGGGGTCCAAGTGAAGCACTCGGCCTTCCTTAAGAGGCGGTACAGAGGTAGACCTCTTTCTCCGAGGCGTGAGATGAAGCGGCTCAGAGCCGCGAGGCATCCCATGACCCTCTGTACGCCTTTCAAGTCCTTGATGGGCCCCATGCTGGTAATAGCCGCGATCTTCTCTGGGTTGGCTTCGATGCTCCGCTCGGAGACGATGAACCCCAAGAGCATGCCTCGGGGTACTCCGAAAACACACTTTTCGGGATTGAGCTTGACGCCTTTCGCCTTGAGACATCGGAATGTCGCTTCAAGGTCAGAAAGGAGGTCAGAGGCTTTCCTCGTCTTGACTACGATGTCATCGACGTAGGCCTCAACCGTACGGCCAATGTGTTCACCAAACACATGGTTCATGCACCGCTGGTACGTCGCGCCCGCATTCCTCAAGCCGAACGGCATGGTGACATAGCAGTACATGCCGAAGGGTGTGATGAAAGAAGTCGCGAGCTGGTCGGACTCTTTCATCCTGATTTGATGATACCCTGAGTAGGCATCGAGGAAAGACAGGGTTTCGCACCCAGCAGTGGAATCCACGATTTGGTCGATGCGAGGCAGAGGGTAGGGAACCTTCGGACATGCTTTGTTGAGACCAGTGTAGTCTACACACATCCGCCATTTCCCCCCCTTCTTTCTCACAAGCACAGGGTTGGCAAGCCATTCGGGATGGAATACCTCTTTGATGAACCCTGCCGCCATTAGCTTGTGGATCTCCTCACCTATGGCTCTGCGCTTCTCCTCGTCGAATCGGTGCAGCGGCTGCTTGACGGGTCGGGCTCTGGCTCGGATGTCCAACGAGTGCTCGGCGACATCCCTCGGTATGCCAGGCATGTCCGAGGGACTCCACGCGAAGACGTCGGCGTTCGCGCGGAGAAAGTCGACGAGCACTGCTTCCTATTTGGGATCGAACCCGGAGCCGATCCGGATCTGCTTGGAGGTGTCGCCGCTGGGGTCGAGGGGGACAGACTTAACCGTCTCCGCTGGCTCAAAGTTGCCGGCATGACGCTTCACGTCTGGCACCTCCTTAGAGAGGCTCTCCAGGTCGGCGATGAGGGCCTCGGACTCGGCGAGGGCCTCGGCGTACTCCACGCACTCCACGTCGCATTCGAACGCGTGTTTGTACGTAGGGCCGACGGTGATGACCCCGTTGGGGCCCGGCATCTTGAGCTTCAGGTAGGTGTAGTTGGGGACAACCACGAACTTCACGTAGCATGGCCTCCCCAGTACCGCGTGGTAGGTTCCTCGGAACCCGACCTCCTCGAACGTCAGGGTCTCCCTTCGGAAGTTGGAGGGTGTTCCGAAGCAGACGGGAAGGTCGAGCTGTCCGAGGGGTTGGACGCGCTTCCCGGGAATGATCCCATGGAAGGGCGCAGCGCCTGCCCGGACAGAGGATAGATCGATACGCAGAAGCCCGAGGGTCTCGGCGTAGATGATGTTGAGGCTACTGCCTCCGTCCATGAGGACCTTGGTGAGCCTGACGTCGCCGATGACGAGGTCGACGACGAGCGGGTATTTCCCCGGGCTCGGCACATGGTCGGGGTGATCGTCTCGGTCGAAGGTGATGGGCTTGTCGGACCAGTCTAGATAGACTGGCGCCGCCACCTTGACCGAGCAGACCTCCCGGCGCTCTTGCTTGCGGTGCCGAGCCGAGGCGTTCGCCGCTTGCCCACCATAGATCATGAAGCAGTCGCGGACCTCGGGGAACTCTCCTGCCTGGTGATCTTCCTTCTTGTCGTCATCGCGGGCCTTGCCACCCTCCGCGGGTGGCCTGGCCCTGTGGAAGTGGCGCCGAAGCATGACGCACTCCTCAAGGGTGTGCCTGACGGGTCCCTGGTGATAGGGGCACGGCTCCTTGAGCATCTTGTCGAAGAGGTTGGCACCTCCGGGGGGCTTCCGAGGGTTCTTGTACTCGGTGGCGGCGACAAGGTCCGCGTCGGCGGCGTCGTGTTTCGCTTGTGACTTCTTCTTGCCCTTCTTCTTGGCGCCGCGCTGAGTTGACGCCTCGGGAGTATCTTCCGATGGGTGGCCCTGGGGCTGCTTGTCCTTTCGGAAGATAGCCTCGACCGCCTCCTGGCCGGAGGCGAACTTGGTGGCGATGTCCATCAGCTCGCTCGCCCTGGTGGGGGTCTTGCGGCCTAGCTTGCTCACCAGGTCACGGCAGGTGGTGCCAGCGAGGAACGCGCCAATGACATCCGAGTCGGTGATGTTGGGCAGCTCGGTGCGCTGCTTCGAGAATCGCCGGATGTAGTCCCGGAGAGACTCTCCCGGCTGCTGTCGGCAGCTTCGGAGGTCCCAGGAATTCCTGGGGCGCACATACGTGCCCTGGAAATTGCCGGCGAAAGCTTGGACTAGGTCGTCCCAGTTGGAGATCTGCCCCGGAGGCAGGTGCTCCAACCAGGCGCGAGCGGAGTCGGAGAGGAACAGGGGGAGGTTGCGGATGATGAGGTCGTCATCGTCCGTTCCACCCAGTTGGCAGGCCAGACGGTAGTCCGCGAGCCACAGTTCCGGTCTCGTCTCCCCCGAGTACTTTGTGATAGTAGTCGAGGGTCGGAACCGGGTCGTGAACGGCGCCCGTCGGATGGCTCGGCTGAAGGCTTGCGGACCGGGTGGTTCGGGCGAGGGACTCCGATCCTCCCTGCTGTCGTAGCGTCCCCCACGCCTGGGGTGGTAGCCTCGGCGCACCCTCTCGTCGAGGTGGGCCCATCGGTCGTGGTGACGGTGCTCGTTGCCGAGGCGACCCGGGGCCGCAGGCGCTGTGTTGCGCGTGCGCCCGGTGTAGACCGAGGCTTCCCGCATGAATCGGGAAGTCGCAGCATGAGGTTCCGAGGGGTACCCCTGCCTTCGGGAGGCGGAGCTCTCGGCCCGTCGGACCGCGGCGCCTTCCAGGAGATTCTTGAGCTCTCCCTGGATTCGCCGCCCCTCGGTGGTTGATGGCTCCGGCATCGCGCGAAGAAGCATTGCTGCTGCCGCTAGGTTTTGGCCGACCCCACTGGAAGCGGGTGGTGGCCTGACCCTGATGTCATCGGTGATGCGGTGCTGGAAGCCCTGGGGTAGATGACGTATTTCTCCGGCCGGAGGTTGGCCCGCCCATGCCTGCCCGACTTCACGACAGATCGGCTCAAGCGCTCCTGCTCCCTCGTCGAGCCTGGCCTGCACCCCGCGGATTTGCTCGAGCTGTGGGTCATGACCCCCCGCCTGAACGGGGACCACAGCTAGCTCCCGTGGGATGTCAACGCGAGGCACCAGCCTAGGGAGGTCGCCGTCCTCCGGCATGCCGAGATGGTTGCCTTCGGGGGGACCCCCTAGATCGACGTGGAAGCATTCGCGACTTGGGTCGCGGTCCTCGTCGCCGAGGCTACGGCTACCGTCGGAACAGTCGGAAAGGCAGTAGTCGCATGCGGTCATGAAGTCCCGCATGGCACTGGGGTTGCCAAGTCCAGAAAAATCCCAACAGATGCTGGGCCCGTCGTCTTCCTCGGACCCAGAGGGCCCGTAGGTCGAGACGTCTATCAGCCGGTCCCAAGGTGACCGCATACGAAACCCCAGAGGGTCTGGACTTGCCTCTACGAGAGCGCCCGCCAAAGCGAAGTCGCTAGATGGGTTGAGGCTGAATCCGAAAGACGTGGGATGGGAGTCGATCGGTACCTTTTGGTCGACGGGCGGCGATAAGGTCACGTCGGGGACTGACTGCGTCGTCGTCTCAGGTACGAGGGTGACGTCCAGCAAGCTTTTCGCGAGCGTGCTGGCGTCGTCCGCTTGCTTGGGATTAGCGTGTCGCGGGGAGACGGCGCTCGCCTTCGTCTCAAACGCGAGGTCGATGCCCGGTGCGCCCCTCGTTGGGGCGCTCGGGCCGTCGACTCGCTCGACAGCCGACGAGGCGCTGTCTCCTGCTTGGCCTTGGTTCCCCCGCCTCCTCCTCCGCCGGCGGAGGAGAGGACGGGGTGAGCTCGAAGATTGTTCTTCCACCATGCGGGGAAGACGTCGCCGATTCCGCCGCCGGCGGGCGGGTTGTCAGCCGCCACTGTTGTTGTCGCACGGCGGTGGAAGGAGTATCATGTCGTAGCTGCCATCGAGGGACATGAACTCAAGACTCCCGAAACGGAGCATCGTCCCGGGTTGGAGAGGTTGCTGGAGACTGCCCATCTGGAGCTTGACGGGAAGCTGTTCGTCAACACGCAGCAGGCCCCTACCTGGCGCGCCAACTGTCGGCGTTCCGAGACCGGGGGGTCCCTGAGCCGACGAGTGAATGTCGCCGCGTGCCCCAGCCCAGATGGGTCGAGCGCGAGGGCGAGCGCGAAGGGGGGAGAGCGAGGCGGCCGGAGACCGGCGTGAGAGAGGTGGGAATCCCGCGGCCTTCGTGTTCGTCCCGCGCCCAGGTCAGGTGCGCTTGCAGTAGGGGGTTACAAGCGTCCACGCGGGAGAGGGAGCGAGCGGCTCCAAGCGAGCGCGTGTCTCGCCCTCGTCCCCGCGCGGCCAACCTTCTCTAAGAGGGCCCTGGTCCTCCCTTTTATAGGCGCAAGGAGAGGATCCAGGTGTATAATGGGGGGTGTAGCAGAGTGCTACGTGTCTAGCGGAGGTGAGCTAGCGCCCTAGGTACATGCCGTTGTGGCAGCCGGAGAGATCTTGGCACCCAGCTGGTGTGATGTCGTGGCCGTCGGAGGAGCGATGGAGCTTGGTGGAGGGACAGCTGTCGGAGCGGTTGAGTCCTTGCTGACGTCCTCTTGCTTCCGTAAGGGGGCTGAGAGCCGCCGTCGTCACAGAGCATGCGGGGCGCCATCATTGCCTATCTGGCGGAGCGAGCCAGATGGGACGCCGGTCTTGTTCACTGCGGCCCGAGTCAGCTCGGGGTAGGGTGATGATGGCGCCTCCTGTTGACGTGGCTGGTCTGCGCCCTAGGTTGGGCGATGTGGAAGCTCCTCCAAAGCTGAGGTCGAGTCCGAGCCCCCGGGTCGGGCGAGGCGGAGATTGCCGGCTGGTGCCGGGGCAGAGTCCGAGCCCTGGGGTCGGGCGAAGCGGAGTTCGTCGTCTTCTGGGGCCGAGCCCAAGTCCGAGCCCTGGGTCGGGCGAGGCGGAGTTCGTCGTCTTCTGGGGCCGAGCCCGAGTCCGAGCCCTGGGTCGGGCGAGGCGGAGATCGTCGTCTTCCGGGACTTAGCCCGAGTCCGAGCCCTGGGTCGGGCGGAGTTCGCCGTCTTCCGGGACTTAGCTCGAGTCCGAGCCCTAGGTCGGGCGGAGTTCGCCGTCTTCCGGGACTTAGCCCGAGTCCGAGCCCTGGGTCGGGCAGAGTTTGCCGTCTTCCGGGACTTAGCCCGAGTCCGAGCCCTGGGTCGGGCGGAGTTTCCTATGGTGCCTCCGGCAGGGCCTGACTGCCTGTCAGTCTTACTCTGTCAAGTGGCACCGCAGTCAGAGTGGCGCAGGCGGCGCTGTCCTTCTATCAGGCCGATCAGTGGAGCGGCGAAGTGACGGCGGTCACTTCGGCTCCGCCGGCTGGGGGGGGCGTGCGTCAGGATAAAGGTGTCAGGCCACCTTTGCATTAAATGCTCCTGCGATTTGGTCGGTCGGTGCGGCGATTTGGTTAGTGTTGCTTCTTGGCGAAGGCAGGGCCTCGGGCGAGCCGGAAACATGTTCGCTGCTGAAGGGGGGCCTCAGGCGAGACGGAAATCCTCCGGGGTCGGCTGCCCTTGTCCGAGGCTAGGCTCGGGTGAGGCGTGATCGAGTCCCTTGAATGGACTGATCCCTGACTTAATCGCACCCATCAGGCCTTTGCAGCTTTGTGCTAATGGGGGTTACTAGCTGAGAATTAGGAGCCTTGAGGGTACCCCTAATTATGGTCCCCGACAGATTGATGGTGTTAGTAAACAAAATAAGAGTGCTTGGAAGTGAAGATTGGAGTGACTCCAAGGTCACAAGACTATTCATGAGAGCATACAAAGAAAAGGATAAGAGTCTAGCAAGGATGATAAGGGATCGTGATGACTATGAGGATATGACACCTCATCAATTATTTGTAAAGATTCAACAACACGAGTCCGAAGAAGCCCCAATCAAGACAAGAGACTCTCATGCCTTGATCACAAATGAACAAGACACACCCAAGAAGAACAAAGACCACAAGGCAAAGAAAGTGGTCGAGACATCAAGTGATGAAGATAGCTCAAGTGATGAAGACACAACTATGTTCATCAAAACATTCAAGAAATTTGTAAGGAAAAATGACAAGTCTCAAAGGAAAGGAAAGAAGAGGGCATGCTATGAATGTGGTCAAACCGGTCATTTCATAGCGGATTGTCCTAACAAAAAGGAACAAGAAGCCAAGAAGGAATACAAGAAGGACAAGTTCAAAAAGGGAGGCAAGACCAAGGGACATTTCAAGAAGAAATATGGTCAAGCCCATATTGGTGAAGAATGGAACTCCGATGAAGAGAGTTCTAGCTCCAAGGAAGAGGAAGTGGTGGCAAACGTTGCCATCCAATCTACTTCAAGCCCGAAACTCTTCACCAACCTACAAGACGACTCGTACACTCCAACTTGCCTCATGGCAAAAGGAGATAAGGTAACTTTATTTAGTAATGATTTTCCAAATGATGATGATGATGAACAAATTGCCATGAAGAATAAAATGATTAAAGAATTTGGCTTGAATGGATATAATGTTATCACCAAATTAATAGAGAAGCTAGATAAAAGAAAAGCAACTCTTGATGCTCAAGAAGACTTGCTTATCCTTGAAAAGGAAAGAAACCTAGAGCTTCAAGAATTGCTACTCAATAAAGATGAAATGCTAGATGCCTTGACTAAGGAAGTATCTTTAGTCAAGATAACTATAGAGGATAAAGAAAAAGAAGTAATCAATATGAAAACCTCTATAGCTAATCTTGCAAATGAAAAGGATGCACTTGAATCAAGCATGTTAAGCTTGAATGTCCAAAATCAAGAACTTCAAGTGCAACTTGAAAATTGCAAGAACATCAATGCCTCATCTTTATTGATTGAATCTAAGTCTAGCTCCTCAAATAATACCTTTTGCAAACATTGTGCCAAATACCATGCTTCTTGTTGTTTAACTAACCATGCAAGGAAGAAAAGCTCACAGGTGAAGGTCAAAGAAATATTGAAGAAATGCTCTAGCAATGATGGGTTAAAGAAAATTGAACCCAAGTACAAGTCCCTAAAGCCCAACAATGGAAGAAGGGGGCTTGGGTTCAACTCATCCAAGGAAAACCCTAGCATAGTGCATAAGGGGTGGAGATCCCCCAAGTTCATAGAGGGAACCACCCTATATGATGCCTTGGGGAGGATTCACTCCTCAAATATTAAGTCAACTCAAGTAAAGGTAAACTTGAGTTCCACAAAGAGTAAGATGAAGGAAGCGGGATCAATAAGTGGAGAAAAATTTAATGCTCCCATTTCACACTCTTATCTTTGTGATTATATGTTGACTTGGGATTTAGGGAAATTGGTTGTTAAATATGTGGGTGCCTACACTAAAAGAAAAGTCATGAAAAGAAGTGTGTGGGTGCCCAAGGCTATAACTAACACTGCAGGACCCAATTCAATTTGGGTACCTAAAAGCATAGCCTAAATTTGTTTTGCAGGTCTACTCCTCTGGTGGGTCAAGTTGGGTGCTTGACAGTGGATGTACAAATCACATGACCGGGGAGGAAGACATGTTTCATTCCTTGCAACTAACTCAAGAAGCACAAGAAATTGTGTTTGGAGATAGTGGCAAGAGTAAGGTGATTGGTATTGGTAAAATTCCTATCTCTGACCAACAATCACTTTCAAATGTTTTATTGGTAGATTCTTTAAGCTACAATTTGATGTCCGTTTCACAACTTTGTGGAATGGGTTATAATTGCTTATTTTCTGATGTGGATGTGAAGATCCTTAGAAGGGAGGATTCCTCTGTTGCCTTTACAGGTCGCTTGAAGGGCAAACTCTATCTTGTTGATTTCACAACAAGTAGAGTGACACCTGAGACTTGTTTAGTGGCAAAATCTGACAAGGGTTGGCTTTGGCATTGCCGGCTAGCTCATGTTGGCATGAGGAACTTGGCCAAACTTCAAAAGGATAGTCACATTATTGGACTAACAAATGTTGTGTTTGAGAAAGATAGGTTTTGTGGCGCATGCCAAGCAGGAAAGCAACATGGAGTCCCACATCAATCAAAGAATGTGGTCACAACAAAAAGGCCATTGGAGCTTCTTCACATGGACCTCTTCGGACCTGTGGCTTACATCAGCATTGGTGGTAGTAAGTATGGTTTAGTCATTATTGATGACTTTTCTCGCTTCACCTGGGTTTTCTTTTTGAGTGACAAAGGTGAAACCCAAGAGACCTTGAAGAAATTCATGAGAAGAGCTCAAAATGAGTTTGAGCTCAAAATCAAGAAAGTGAGAAGTGATAATGGGACAGAATTGAAGTACACAGGTGTCGAAGAATTCTTAGGGGAAGAAGGAATCAAACATGAGTTCTCGGTTCCCTACACTCCACAACAAAATGATGTTGTGGAAAGGAAGAACCGAACTCTAATTGAAGCAGCTAGAACCATGTTGGATGAGTACAAGACCCCTGACAACTTTTGGGCAGAGGCGGTCAACACCGCCTGTCATGCAATCAACCGCCTCTATCTTCACAAGATCTACAAGAAGACTGCCTACGAGCTTCTCACTGGTAACAAACCTAAAGTTGATTATTTTAGAGTATTTGGTTGTAAGTGCTTTATTCTTAACAAGAAAGTCAAGAGCTCAAAGTTTGCTCCTAGAGTGGACGAGGGTTTCTTGCTTGGTTATGCATCAAATGCGCATGGATATCGCGTTTTCAACAATACCACCGGTCTTGTTGAAATAGCGATAGACGTGACATTTGATGAGTCTAATGGCTGGCAAGGGCATGTTTCTAATGGCACTGCAGGAAATGAAGAACCACCTTGTGAGGCCATAAAGAAACTTGCAATAGGTGAGGTGAGACCTCAAGAAAAGGAAGATGAGGAAGGAATTTTGTGGATGACCAATGAGGTTTTTGATGTGGGTGCAAAGGTGGTGGGTGACAAATCCTCCACCCAAGCAAACCCATCAACCTCAAGTCATCCAAATCTTGAAGAAAATCATCAACCCCAAAGGATGCCAACGGTGGTAGAAGATGAACATAGAAGTGTTGATGGTGAAGTGCCTCTTGATCAAGTAGATGATGAGGAGGAACAAATTCAAAGACAACCATCAGTGCCTCATCCTTGAGTCCATCACACCATTCAAAGAGATCATCCGGTGGACAACATCCTGGGTAGCATCAGGAGAGGGGTAACAACTCGATCTCGTTTAGCAAATTTTTGTGAATTTTACTCGTTTGTTTCCTCTCTTGAGCCACTTAAGGTTGAAGAAGCGTTGGGTGATCCGGATTGGATAATTGCCATGCAAGAGGAATTGAACAACTTCACCCGGAATGAAGTCTGGTCCTTGGTTCCAAGGCCCAAGCAAAATGTGATTGGGACAAAATGGGTCTTTAGGAACAAACAAGATGAACATGGCGTTGTTACAAGAAATAAAGCACGGTTGGTTGCCCAAGGCTACACTCAAGTGGAAGGACTTGATTTTGGTGAAACATATGCGCCGGTAGCAAGGTTAGAGTCAATTAGAGTATTAATTGCCTATGCTACTAACCATGATTTCAAGCTATATCAAATGGACGTCAAGAGCGCATTTCTAAATGGACCACTACAAGAGAGGGTCTATGTGGAGCAACCACCGGGCTTTGAAGATCCAAAGAAGCCAAACCATGTCTATCTTCTTCACAAGGCGCTCTACGGGCTTAAACAAGCCCCTAGAGCTTGGTATGATTGTCTTAAAGATATTTTAATTAAGAATGGATTTACAATAGGAAAAGCTGACTCTCCATTATTTACTCGCAAAGTTGACAATGAATTATTTGTGTGCCAAATATATGTCGATGACATTATATTTGGTAGTACTAATGAAAAATTTTGTGAAGAGTTTAGCAAAGTAATGACGAACAGGTTTGAGATGTCTATGATGGGCGAGCTCAAATACTTCCTAGGATTTCAAGTCAAACAACTCAAGGAAGGTACCTTTCTATGCCAAACCAAATATACACAAGATATGCTCAAGAAGTTTGGCATGGAAAAGGCAAAGCACGCAAAGACTCCAATGTCATCAAATGGACATCTCGACCTAAATGAAGAAGGTAAACCGGTAGATCAAAAGTTATATAGATCAATGATAGGATCACTGTTTTACTTATGTGCATCTAGACCTGACATCATGTTAAGTTTGCATGTGTGCACGCTTTCAAGCTAATCCTAAAGATTGCCATCTTGTTACCGTTAAGAGAATCCTAAGATACTTAGTCCACACCCAAAACCTAGGATTATGGTATCCTAAAGGCTCCCTTTTCGATTTACTTGGCTACTCTAACTCAGATTATGCCGATTGCAAAGTAGATCGAAAAAGCACTACTAGGACTTGCCAATTCCTTGGGCGGTCCTTAGTGTCATGGAGTTCCAAGAAACAAAATTGTGTTGCACTCTCCACTGCAGAAGCTGAGTACATAGCAGCTGGGGCATGTTGTGCACAGTTGTTATGGATGAAGCAAACCCTTAGAGATTTTGGTTGTGAGTTTAACAAGATTCCACTATTGTGTGACAATGAGAGTGCCATAAAACTTGCAAACAATCCGGTGCAACACTCTAGAACCAAACACATTGACATTAGGCATCATTTCTTGAGAGACCACAAAGCCAAAGGAGATATCAAATTGTTTCACGTGAGCACCAAAAATCAACTAGCCGATATCTTCACAAAACCCCTTGATGAGACTAGGTTTTGCTTTCTTAGGAGTGAGCTAAATATCTTGGATTCTCGAAACGTGTCATAAAACTAAAATTTTGATCACATGATTGATGGATATAAAATGGTTGTATGCACAAAATGTCTTGAGAAATACTGTTTTTATTATTAAAATTACTCATGTCATATTTGTTAAGTGTTGTTATAGCCTTACCGGGCAAAATCTCAAAATAGGTTGAGTAAATCGGCTGAGTAGGCCACTCAACTGATTTTCCCTTGGTGGAAACCGGTTGAACCAGTATAAAAACCGGTTGAACCGGTTTTGACTGCCTCTGCGTCCGTGCTGTCAGTCTGCGCCGTCAGTCTCGCAGACTGCGCTATCAGTCTGGCAGAAAATCCACGCAGTCAGCAGCTTTTTCTGCGCGCTTTTACTGCACAATCTGACGCAAAACCGGTTGAACCAGTTTTATAACCGGTTGAACCGGTTTTGGGTCTGTTGACCAGCCGACGCCGCCCTTTTTTCTCCTCCTCTTTCCTCCTTTCACTTCTTCCAGCCGCTGAGCCTACACTTTTTTCTCTCTCTTCCTCTCACTTTCACCACGAACCAAAGCCATTTGTGCCATCAAAATCTTTGGGAGCTTGTTGGAAGATTCGTTCTCTTGGATTCCTCCATCACCTCCCTCACTCTCGTTGGATTTTTTGTGGTTCAATCATCAGATCAAGGTATTACCTTAGTTCATCCTGTTTTTACTCGATCTCACCCGTTCTTGATTATCTAGTGTATCGTTTCTAGGATACATTTTAGTTTAGATGCTTGAAACACTTAGACTATCTTCTTTTGTCTCAAACATTGCTTGAGTTTAGTTGTTTGGTATTGTTCGTTGTAGTTGAACCGCTCGCATGAACGATTGAAGTACATGCTCAATATCATACGCGTCTCTACTCAAACGTGTTTGTTAAGATCCTTGTACTTCGATCTCCTTACTCATCATAGGTTCTATCTTTTATTTTAAGGATGGTGCGTCGGAGGAATCCTTCAGTTGTTGAATCCGACTCTTCCGACGAACAAGAGATTCATGAAGAAACTCCCCCGCGCTCCAGATCCAAGTGTGGGCGAGGATCTAGGAACGTAATGCAAGGTGGTGAGGCCTCCGGGTCTCATGGTGCTCGCGGTCGGACGACCCGGAATCCCTCCGGTCGGTCCCGACCCGCGGCTATTCCACAAGCATGGGAGCCGACAAGTGATGATGATGGTGGAAAGGATGATGAGATTGACCTTCCCTCTGCCCACGCTCCTATTATTCGAGGGTTGGTCCTCCACCGTGCGGAGGCCCGTCATTCTGGCAATGAGCCAGTTACGGATTTTACTGCCAGCGGGGGTTCTGCATTTCTCTAGGACATCCGCTTTCAGAATCCTGCATTGCGTATTCGTGATGCCAGGATTGATGGAAATCGGTTCTGGACTCTTCATCATGTCGATTTCTACAACTCGGTAATTCTTCCCAAGAAACATCAGCCCATACTCCATCAGCGCTACATCAACTGGGAAGGTTATGAAGCTATTGGAGATCCAGAAATGACACAGGCTTTGAGGTCCTGTGAGAGAAAGAAAATGAAGCCTATTATGACCTTTCAATATGATTGGAATGATGAGGTCATTGCCCAGTTTTATTCCACTCTTTGGATCAAGCTGGCCGTGAGGAAAGTCCCTACAACTTTCCTTATCTTAATTTCTACATCGAAGGCAGCTGGTACAAGGTAAGCTACCGGCGGTTCGCTCACATTCTTGGATTCACTGATGATGACATTTCTGGTGACAAGGTCAAAATTCATGATTTTCGGCAACCCACCAAAGATGAAGCCAGAGATCTTCATCTCTCCGAGTCTGGAAAATTTTGGGAGTCCACAAATATGCACAAATATTACAGATATATCAACTCTCTCAGCAGGATGACCCTCATTCCCAAAGGGGGTAACCAGATGAATATTCTTGGAGAGATCAAGGTCTTGCTCTCATTCATGAAGCCCAACAGTTCAGAGAGCATCAACATTTTTGATATGATCTGGCAGAAGATTATCCATGCTGCCTGCTTTCCACTTAAGGGATGTCTACATGCACCTTTCATAATGAAGATGATTGAAGTTGTGATGCAGTTCCGCTATGAGAAAGGTACTAGACATCAATCTTATACCCCCTTCTGGATTGATCCAAACAATCCAGCAGGGCGTTTGAGGAAAGCCCCTTCCAGCTCCCTTGCACACACTTCTGCTGGTCCTGCTGCTGCAGCCGGTGCTCCGCATCCCTCCCCTGGCCGCGGATCTCCCACGCCACGTGGTCGTGGTCGTGGTCGAGGTCGTGGCCGAGGGATGGGTGCCCGCCTGGCCCATGGGATTGCAGCATTTTTCTCTATGTGCCGGAATATTTCTGCAGATGTGCATGAGCTGGCAAGGCGTCAGAGGGAGACTGACGACAATCTTCGTCATCAAGCTTCTTCTATGGGCATGCCTTTTGCCCCGCGCTCGCCTGACGTGCCTCTCCATCCGCCTCCTCCAGAAATCAATGAGTGGCACCAGCAGGCCTACGAGGTGCCTTTTATGTCAGCTGACGATGAAGAAGAAGAAGAATACTTTGATGATCGTGAGCAGTTTGCCCCGCCTCCCTACCAGGGGGATCCGGGTCAATCCTCTTCTCATCCTCCGCCCCAGGATCCGTCTGGAAGCTATCCTCCCCCAGATCAGTCTGGGGAAGAACAATTTGCATCTCACCTGGCGCATCATTTCTTTGCTCCGCATCATCCTCCTCCTAACTGGTGATCTTTGGCTTGGTGGCTCTCTCCTTTTTTGGTTCTTGTTGCCAAAAAGGGGGAGAAGGATTTCTCATCTTAGCAGCTCTTTAATTTATGCAATGAACAATCTGGTTTGTAATAATTATTATTCGTCTGACTCGTGATGCATTTGGTGATGGCTTAGAGGCCACAGACTTTTTTAATGATGTGATGTGATGACATTATTGTAATAGCCAGTAGCAACATTTCATATCTTATGCTAAGATGATGGGCTTGTTTGTGTAATACTATTGTTTTTATCATCACATCCTATATAATTGTGTTGCATCCCTCAATTTTTGTGTATTATGTTGGTTGTTCACTCTCTCTAAATATGTTGCAAATTGACATATCAAGTCAATGTTAATATCACAAAACTCATGCACATATTTAGGGGGAGCTGTACATACACAAATACTTTTATCTCGCAAGTGTTCTTAACTTTCAATTTTTATCTCTACTCTAGTTTGTTTTGGCATCAATCACCAAAAAGGGGGAGATTGTAAGTGCAATCAACCCTAATTGAGGGTTTTGGTGATTAAATGACAAAACAAACAGAGATTCTAACAAGTTTGCTCCTAGCATGTACACAGTAATTCTACAGATAGGAGAAACACAGATCTTATGAGCATAAAAATGTAAAGCACAGCGGATTTAAATTCTACATCATTTGGCGTGCTCCAAGTGCTTGGAAACAACGGAAGTGGTCATTTTATAATTCTTGAGTTATAGGATTCGCCGTTCAATCAAGAGGGATCCGCAATGGTTAAGTAAGTTTTGCAATGAGCTAAGTTCAAAATCCTTCAAAATCATCCTAGAGAACACTTTTCCAGATCATGAATGCCTTGAGAAAAACCATTTTCACTTCCCACAAAAGTTCCACCTTTGTTCACTTCAAAATGTTCAAAACTTGCTTTTCAGCCTTGGAAACCGGTTCAACCGGACCTGAAACCAGTTCAACCGGTTTCGGAACTGTTCCTCTGCCATCCCTGCTCTGACCTGTCTGACAGTCAGAGCTGTCAGAAAAAGTCGTTGCAGATTTTTTTGGGAAACTGGTTCAACCGGATTTTTTCCCGGCTCAACCGGTTTTGAATCCGGTCGAGTCTCCGGCTAAGTAGGTCTGTGGACCGGGTTCTCCCTGGTGGAAACCGGTTCAACCGGTTTTCAAACCGGTTCAACCGGTTTTTGCCCCTTTTCTCCCAATGGCTGCCAGCTTTTGGGGGATCCTTTATATACCCCCCCCCACACTCTCTCTCTTATTTACTTCTGCCTCTCCCACGAAATCTTGGCTGACCAAACTCTCAACAAGTGCATTCATTTCACCTTTCACACCCGCAACCGCATCTCCTTCAATCGCTTGAAGGATCCTTGGTGTGAGGTGAACTCGATCTAACATGCTGTCATTTTCATCTCGATTCTCCTATTCTCTTTGTTCTTGAGCTCGTTGCAAACTTGACCTTGTGCAGATTTGTTACTCTTGGAACCTTGTGTTCCTTGACGGTTAGAGGTTGCTTGGGAGTCTCCAAATTTGTGGACGACCCCAACAAGTTTGTATCACCCGCTCTTTGAGCATATTTGAGAAGAGATTGCCTTGACCTTTGTGGTCGGCTTGTGGAGGATTAGGGTTGGAAAAGATCTGGCCCTTTGTGGGCTCCTCAACGAGGAGTAGGACACCTTTGTGGTGGTTGCCGAACCTCGGGTTATATCGCGTGTTCTTGTGTGTTCTTGTTAAGCGCTTTAAATTTGTTGGTTTGTTAATATCATCTATTCGAGTAGATTTTGTGTAGGGCAAGTCATTAGCAAAATTCTTCACTACTTTGTCATATTTGTTTAACAGATTATCTAACCTAAGTTGAGCAGATTCAAACTTGTTCAGTTGTAATCAAAATCAACTGAACTGGTTTGCACCAGTGCAACTTTAATTTGACCTATCTCGAAGTTTTTTAGTGAAAAATTTCAGGTGTAGCCTATTCACCCCCCCCTCTAGGCTACTTTCATCATGCCGTCGAAGAAAGCTTCAGGGCTAGGGGCTGCACTGCAGCCACTAGACGTCAACCAGGACACGCTGCGCGAAGCCCGAACTCAAAAGAGGAAGGCTACAAGTCCAACCCCCCAAGAGGAGGAGTTGGACCAGGAAATAAGGGATCTTGAAGCTATCCATCAGCAGTTCGAAAGGAAGAGAGAGAAGATACTTTGTCTTTCCGATCTTCAGAAGAAGATCAATGAAGCTGCTGAAGAAATACGTCATCTTACTCAAGATGACTAGGACCGAAGACCTCCACAGAGAGAGCTTCGTTAAGATAATTCCTACAATGATGATGATTGGTATGACGATTTCCATCATGAAAATTTTGCTTTTGATGATGCTTCTCCTCTATCAGCATAACTGCAGGCTACCCCATGTCCCTCATCATACAAGCCCCCTCAACTCACCATGTATGATGGGCACTCAGATCCGAAGCAGTTTCTGATGAGCTACGAAACAACTATATCTTCGTACGGGGGCAATACTGCAGTCATGGCGAAGTCCTTCGTCGTGGCAGTTCGGAGTGTGGCCCAGACATGGTACTCCTCTCTCCAGCCAGGGACAATCACGTCATGGCACAAGCTTAAGGACATGCTGGTCACCAGTTTTCAAGGGTTTCAGACAAAGCCAGTCATTGCTCAGGCCTTGTTCCAGTGCACTCAAGACCATGAGGAGTACCTTTAGGCATATGTCCAAAGGTTCTTGCGCTTGAGAGCACAAGCGCCTACGGTGCCCAATGAAATCGTCATTGAGGCCATGATCAAAGGTCTTCGGCTAGGGCCTACAACTCAATATTTCACCAGGAAACCCCCTCGGACTCTGGAGAAGCTTCTTCAGAAAATGGATGAGTACATCCGGGCCGACAATGATTTCTGCCAAAGAAGGGAGGAAGCTTATAGATTTTCTGAGATGACTAGGGGCTTCGGAGGAAGAATCCACCCTAGGCATGTTAGATCAATCCATAGCTCCAGTCAGAAAGATGACAAAGGAGGCCAGTTTCAGAGGCCACAACATAGCTTGCAGTCTTCAGGACAGCAGCAAAGCTTCTTCAGGCCACCTGCTCCAAGGGGCCAAGGCGGCAAGGGCTTTGGAGGAAGATATGGGGATCAGCCTAGGAAAATCTATTGCTTATTCTATGGTGAGAACAAGGGCCACACTATAAGAACGTGTCAGATCACCATTCAGAAGCAAAAAGATATTGCTGAAGCAGAAGCCCGACAAAATCAGCCGAAGCAGGTCCTACATACTGCTTCATGCCACTCTCCCTACATACCAGAGTATGTGGGCAATCAACCTGCAGCTTCTGTTGCTACGGCAAGCCATTCACAAGCTTCCTGGCCTTTGCTCCCACCACCACCACCACTGCAACCTACTTATACCCGAAGCCAGCAGCCAGAAGGGCGCCAACATCCACAACAGCAACGTGACTTCAGGGAAGAGTCCGAAGCTCGTACAGTCAATAGCACTGTACCAGAATCGAAGCACATTTATTGAGGAATATCCTACTTTTTGAAATACCTTTGTCTTTTATATCACTTTACTTTTTTTGTATGACTAACAAGTAATGAAAATTCAGTTTTAACTTCTTGTAATAATGCTGCAAATACTAGAATGAAATATATCTTCTTCATAGATTTACGAAGCTTGAAAGACGACCCTTAAAATGAAGCAGATTTCAAAGCTCAAAAGTCGTTCCCAAGGGAATGCAGAGCCTAAAATGATGAAGCTACAAAAGTCGTTTCTAAGGGAGCGCAACGTAAGTTTTTTGCTCAAAAGTCGTTCCTAAGGGAATGCAGAGACAAAATTATCGAAGCTACAAAAAAGTCGTTCCTAAGGGAGCGTAGCGTAAGTTTTCTGCTCAAAAGTCGTTCCAAAGGGAATGCAGAGCCAAATACCGTCGAAATATAAGGCGAAGAAGTTCAAAAGTCGTTCCTAAGGGAATGCATAACTTATACCACCGAAATAGAAGGCGAAGAAGTTCAAAAGACGTTTCTAAGGGATGCAGAACTTATATCACCGAAATAAAAGGTGAAGAAGCTCAAAAGACGTTTCTAATTAAGGGGATGCAGAGCTTGTGTGTTACAGTGTGGGTGTGTGGGTATGTGTCTTCGGCATCCTCATCATTTTGCATCATATCATCACATCATTTTGCATAGCATTACATCATACTGCATTACCGACATAAGAATTGAATACGAAGCCAATCTTTAGCAAATGCTTCGTCAAAATGAGAATGTGCTAAGGCACGAAGTAAGCTTTAGGAAATACAGTTGAACCAGCCTTATCATAAGGGGTCTTTTTATTTATGAAGCATGAAAAGAAGGGAAGGTGTTTTTTCGCCGAAGGCTCAAAAATGGTATGTGAGTAAATTTCATGCATCGCAAAGAAATAAATTGCAATAATTTACATATTCGATTAAATCTTGTATACAGCAAATGTTACATAGTTTCGTTACAAAAAGAGGTCTAATCTTCCTTTATTAATTTTATACATCAAGCTTCTTGAAATGATTATTACAATAAAATCTATTCCTCTCTAAGGACTTTTTCTACAATCTCGTTTAGTAATTTGTCGATGACTTCGTCGACAATAGATTCAGCCATGCTTATGATATCCAATGATTCCTTCATCTCTGGATCAGCCAGGGGATCGTACGGCTCCGGTGGTGTGGATAGTTCAGCTGAAATAGGTAAGCACATTTAGTTCGAAGCCATAAAACTAGTTCCGAAGCTAAATAATCAAAAAATAATACCTATACGCCTTTCGCGTTCTGCAGCTTCGTCAGCTTGTCTTGCTTCTGCTCTGGCGTCATGGGTGTCTTTTTCACTCTTTTTTATAATTTCATGGGCCATCTCTCGGCCACCACTCACCCAGGCATCACTGTAAAATTTTCCGCCCATCAAGGTTGCTTCAGCTGAAGGATCCTTCATATCATCTACGGAGAAGGCAGTTTCGGCCTAGGCTATGGCTTTAATGTGATCGCATCCGACCTTCTCTAAGACGGCTGAAATTCCACGCGCACCGGAAAACGCGCAAACATCATGCGATCACTTAAAATTTCTTCGAAGGCTTCGGCCTCTCCACTTATCTATTTAATAACGCCTTCGGGGTCGCCTCAAATGAAGTTTTCTTCAACAGAGTAGGCACCCACTTTGGCGAAGCTAGTTTTCAATTTTTTCACACAATCCAAGGATTTCTCGAAGCACCTTTCCTTGGATTTACGAAGTTCTTCAACATTATTCTCTAGATGATTTTTCCAATATTCGCTGATTTCTTGATTAGCTTGTTCGAGCGCACAGTTTTCCTTAGCTTCGGCCAGTTGTCTCCGAAGGTCTTCAATTTCGGTTTTTTGGGCTTCGGCCTGAGCCTTGAAGTTAGCTTCGTCTTCCTTTACTTTGTTTACTAGTGAAATTAAGATTTTGTCTTTTTCCAGACCTTCGTTTCTCAGTTCAATCACTTCCGAACGAAGGTTATTAAGGGCCATTGTATAGCCTTCGTCTTCAATATTCTTCTGCACCCTCAGGGCATTACTAAGAATTAAGCCCTACAAAGAGGAGGAAAGAATTGAGCATGGCAACTAAAATACTCCATTCTAAAATTCAAAGTTAACTTCTATACCTTTATACTGTTGTATGCTAGGCTGTCAGCAAGTTCATCCTTCGACAAAATCGAAAGGCCGTCTTCCAGCTTCGGGAATCCTATGCTCTTACCTATCTCCCAGCAAACGGATATTTCTTTGTTATCCGGGAGACAGTATAGAAAATCTTCTTCGTTACTACCATTGAACACTAGGGCCCCCTTAGGATATTTCAATCTTTGGGCGTAGTGTCTGGCTTCTAGTATTTCTTCTTGGGAGAGTTTCTTTCCTGAAGCATGACGAATGATGTAGTCAACGATTTTGTTCGAAGATTCAAGAGCAGGAGCTTCGATCTTTTTAGGTGCAATCTGCTCTATTGTTTTTTCCTCAGGCGTGGCAGGCTCCGTCTCGGTAGGCACTGAAGGCCCAGCTTCGACTTCAGCCTGAGCTTGCGTAGCTTCGGCTTCTGCTTGCCAAGTTTCGGCTTCGGCTTGTGTTTTGGCAGCTTCAGCAATTTTCTTTGTAGGAGCAGGGCTCAAGGCCTTTGTAGTCTCCAGCACAGCATCCAACACGTTGGCCATCCTCCTCCTCTTGGGAGTTGCGACAGAAGCCTTTTGCACCTTCGGCAGTTTTTCCTCTATCGGAGGGCTCAGAATTTTTGGCATTTTTATTATTTCTTCAACCTTTGGCTCTTCAGCCTTATCAACCTTATCTTCGACTAGCTCGACTGTATGCGTCTTCGGCATTACAGTTGGTTCTTCAACGCTCTGTGCAATTGAAGCAGCTTGTCTTGCTTCAGTAGTTGAAGAGGCTCCTTCGACAAAATCAGACACCACGACCGGTTCAATATAACGCGGCCGGTGGGTCAGAACCTTCACCTTTTTGCTCTTCGGCTCAGGCTCAGCTGGGGTGACCGAAGCGGCAGTCTTCCTCTTTTTCTCTTGCCCTTGCAGCGGGTAGCGGTAATCAGGGTATACGAAGCCAATAGCATCAAATACCCTGTTTAATCTTTTCTTGCCCTGACCCCCAAAGGCTACGGACAGAGCATTATCTTTGGCCTTGGAGTATGCTCCAAGTAGCTCATCACTAGTAGCTTCGATACACTTCAGCCAGTCATCGTTTGGCTCACCAAACTTCTCCCTAAATCTGAAGGTTTACTTCAGTCGGACCAGACCACCCTCACTAGAATCGGTGGTGGTCTCCTTTGGCATATCCCAGCTCTCCACAAGTGGCCATACCCTGAAGGATATATGCTCTTGAATCAAATCCCTTGTGCCAATGAAGGCACACACAGTGCTGAAAGCCCTCTGACATGCTTCGACATTGCTATCAATTTCCACCTTCGGCCTTCGGAGGCCGAAGCGAGACCAGATGGGTCGCTAAATGATTTCTTTGATGTCTTCCCTTGCCTTTAAGTCATTTTTAACATAAAACCATTCTCCCATCCAAGACCCAGACCATCTTTTCCGGAATGTCGGTACTAGGTGGCTTGCATTGGGGTGAGCGATAAATCCATAACAACCGAAATTGTTGTGGTACTATTCCTTGCCAGTAGCCTTCGTCTCATATAAAAGCTCGTGCATACTGCAGAAGCACTTCGCGCTTAGCTCTAGCCCCTGACTCTTTACAGCCCAGACAAAAATCCCCATTCTAATTATAGCTTCGGGGGTAATCTGATGAAGGAAGATCTGGTATATCTTTAGCACTTCAACCACAAACTTTCTCAGTGGGAACCGAAGACCTGCCTTTAAGAAGCTTCGGTATATCACAACTTCGTTTTCCTCCGGAGCAGGGGCAGTATTGTCTCCTCCAACCCTAACAATAGACATGTCGCAAAAATACCTCCCCCTCATGGCATCGATATGACTCTGCTTGATAGTCGATTTTCCGAAGATAGTATGGCTTGGGCGCCACGGTCGATCCTCAGAATCTTCATCCCCACTTTCTACGTCATAACTATCACTGTCATCAGTATCTTCAGACAAACCTGCTAGAATCTCTTTAGTAATCTTCTCTATGTTCATTTTTGACATAGACTCAACAAACCCGGCGATAAAAGGATCCGTAGTTTTCTTTTCTTCAAACAACTTCGTTTCCTCAGTTACCTTCGTTTCCGCAGTCATTTTCTTTTCCTCAGTCATCTTCTCCCCAGACATGGTGAACACACGTCCTTAAACCGAAGCTCAAAAAGCTTGAAAATCAGGCGAGAGCTAGTGAGCAAGAGCTAAAAAGTTTGAGAAAATAATGCAAATGGTGGAAATAGCGTATCAAATGCTGCCGCTGTGGTTTATATTTATACGCCCAGTGCGTTGCAACTTGGTGGGCCCCATCTGTCATTGGCTATTGCTATTCTAGAAAAGGGAAGGTATTTTTTCAGACCTTCGGCTTAAGGCCTTCGTTCATGTCACAGTCTGAATTCGTTGTTATAACAAATTACTACTGCGAGGGGCTACTGTTGGGGGCCTTCGTCTTCTGAAGGTCCTCAAAAACATGATTTAACAATGTTTCCCAAGTGTAATGTATGTATAGGTACCTTCGGACTCGGAATAAAACTGTACACAATATGAAAAGCTTAGTCGAGACGAAGGTTGATGCTGCTCCGAAGCTATGCGCAAAGGAGCTTCGGCTCAGCGACGGGAAAAGGAACCAACTTAAAGGGGAAAAGGCTATCTAGTCCTCGTTGGATTGTCCTTAAGTCAATAGTAAACATAAAGGACACGAATGTAATTTTACACAAGCTACGGCCTGTGCCTATAAATAGATGAACAGTACCCCCGTACTGTTCACGCTGACTTGTATTCGCTCGTGCGTCACGCTTGGACTTTTACCTTCTGTCAAGCCAAAGGTACAAATGTAATTCAATATTGTTTCTGTTTATCCATGATTATAAAAAGAAGATATATTAATAGTATCATATGATTATTCATGTTGTCTTTTGTATTTCATATGCTTCTTCCATTAACATACACTGCGATGATGAAGGTACGTCCTTCATGACCTTCGTCTGAAGATCATTATATCCTACGAGGAATAATGCTTCGAAGGATGAAGGGCATTAACCTTTAACATTTTTTGTTGCCTTGTTCTTAGCTCGTAGCATTTAAGAACAAGTCCCCAACAGTTGTCTTCCTTATATCAATATCCGTTGTGGGGAATCTCCACAAATTGGAGTCTCTCATGCCTTACATAAAGTATTACAATCAAAACCGGAGTAAGGAGGGGAGTAAAGACACATAGAAGAGCACATTGCAGCAATAATACACACACAAGCAAAAGAGAGAGCGCACAAATCAAAATGATAGAGTCATAGCTCAAGAACACGCTGAAATCTCTCTCTAACAAATCAACAACGTGGTCATAGAGGTTCGGAGTTGTAGTGTGCTCAAAGGGTGCTTGGTTAATAGCTCCATGTGCCTAGGGGTCCTTTTATAGCCCCAAGGGACCTAGGAGCCGTTGGAGCTCTATTTGGAAGGTCCTGGTTGCCTTCTCTCCGCAGGTGCACCAGACTGTCTGGTGCACACCGGACACTACACAAGGCAACGGCCAACAGATTCTTTCAAAGGGTGTTGTTGTAGGATAAGACATTGTGGGAGGGAGGATGCCCTAAGACTAGTTGTAGTGCTCGCTGTGTCTGCTCCCCCGACGGTGTTGCAGCAGCTACAAGACATCACTACACCCTGTAATGACGCACGCTATTTTCTCCTCTACACACAACAGTACAAGCAGCACACGTAATAGTCCGCTAGATGTGGGGGAGCACTGTGCAGTCCCCTTGCCTCGCTATCCATGCAACGCAAGTGTTTGTTAGTTGAGAAAATTTTGATAATAAATGATGAATAGGTTGGAAAATGATATTTTATGATTTTAGTGGGGTATAGAAGGAAAATTTAGGGAGAACCGATGCAAGAAGGAGAAAATTAGGGAGTGGAATCTAGGTCAGGTAGCTGCATAGTGCACAATAGGGGGGAAATTTTGGAGAAGACCGTTGCAGACAGTCTAAGAGTACTTTGTTCAACGGTGTCCTCTATATTTTTTTACCTATATCCCACTCACATGTCATGTCAACAATCTCTCTCCCCTCATATCTCCATCCTCTATAGTGGTTCCCCCTATATCATACCTCTATACCCCACCATACTATTATTTTTATACATTTCCCTACAACTAACTCAACTACCATTTATATTATTATTTTTATTTTTGTTTAAAATGGTTTGCATGTCGCACTATTTACACATGGCTTGGGGTAGAGCTCCCCTCGATCTGGAGGGAGAGAGAAGCAAACAACAGCGTAGACGTGGAGGAAGGGAGCTACGACGAACGCTGGGATGGGTGTACTGTAGCTGCTATAGTACAAACAGTGATAGGAGAGGGGGAAACAAGTAGCAACTAGTGAAGAGAGTCCACTGGTGTTCTCTGTATTTTCCCCCTATATCTTATTATTCTGCCATATCAGCAATCTCTCTTCCCCTATAACTCCACCCCTACAGTTGTTCCCTCTAAATTCTCTCCCTACACCTCACTACTTCCATAAAATATCACTTTCATATTTATTCACCATCTATTACATACCAGTTTTTTCTACACTAACAAACACTTGGCAAGAGCATCGACGCTAGGGGACAACTATCACACCCCCACATTTGGCAGTGTACTGTGCTAGAAGCTATCACTGTCGCAGGTTGTGGAGGAGGTAGGGGTGCCGATGAACCAATTGGCGTGATGATGTAGCCTCTACAGGCGTGAACAGCGCCGGTTGCGGGAAATATTGAAGATAGTTCAAGACTGTCTTCAATGGTCTCCTCTATATTTCTCCCCCTATATCCCGCTAAGTCAGCAATCTCTCTTCTTTTATATCTCCACACTTTATAGTGGTTCCCCCTAAATTGTTCCCATATACACCACTACAACCGTAAAACATCATTTCTCATACCTATTTATCATCCATTACCATTTTTTCTACAACTAATAGATACTTGTGTGTACTAAAATCAAGGAAAGGGGACTTGTCAGCGTTGATCTGGTCACCAAAAGCTAGGGGTGTACCTCCTGGTGATGCCCTCTACGGCGGTGCGGATGGTCCATGGCCTAGGGCCAGACAGTGCATGACCTGGCAGCATGAGTGGTTCCTTCCCTACGTCGCTCCAGTCGATCCACGCTCTAGGTCAGACGGTCTAAAATGGCGTAGGCCATCTTCCTCCTCACAGGAACCTAGATCTCACCTTCTAGGGAAGAGATCTTAGGGTGCTCTAGGACAACAGTTCACCTAGGACGTCCCCAGACGATATAGAGTTGCCTAGGAATTAAGAAATTAAGTCGAGGAAGAGATCTTGAGTGAAGTGGATCTTGCCCTAGGATGGGTAAGATCCCAGGGTCGTCCCTAGATGACGTAGAGTCGCCTAGGGCATTCGATTTCACTCTAAGGATTAGATCTTGAATGAAGTGGATCTTGTCCCCCAGGAGGGGTAAGATACTATGGTTGTCTTGGGGTCAGCAGGCCACCCAAGATGGATCTAGATGACATAGAGTCAAATAGGGATGGAGGTGGATATGCGGAAATCTACAACTAGAGCTACATTACATCTACTCCTAGGGCAAAATGATAAAGAAAAGTAAATAGAGTTGATTGGTTCAATTGGAATGTGTTTGGGGGTTCTTAATCGGTCGTACCCTTTCATATGTATAGGGGGAGGTCTGGACCCGTTCCTAGGCAATAACCAATAGATCCCACGTGATTAGATGGATAACCACACATGAGATAAGGATGATCGCCTGAGTCAATCTAATCATGTGGGCATAGACCGTCTGGCCCTAGGGACAGGCCGTCCACTACTTTTGGTGTTCAACACATGCCCCTACCTTTTGGTAGAGCTTGGCGAACCAAAAGCACCAGCGCAATTCAAAAACATTAGATCTCATGAGTTATTTTGTTCCCAAAATAAGGACTCAGCTCGATGCAAGTCATTAGATCTTGTGATCAGATAATATAAATATTTGATAGAACTTTGATGCATAGAAGCTATTCTAGATTGCATCCTCTTCGGCTATGTCTACCTAATCAACATGTCAATAGACAAAAACTTGTGGTGCCCCCCAGCCCGAATAAGCAAATGGATTAGGGTAGTAATACGGATTCATCGTCATACCACCCCACACTTGAGTAGGACAACACATCGACGATGAATATACTGGAACGCACCATGACATCCCTAGAGGAGGATGACCAGGCGGTCTTGGTTGCAACACTTTTTGGGCCGGTTTAGTTGGCCTTTGCTTTCGTGTAGATCGCCTTTTTTACTTTGTTTTATTGGCCGGTTGTGCGGAATGACCTTCTTCATCATATATTTAGCAAGCAGCTGATCAAAAGTCATGCCGACTCTGCTGAGCTGACCAGGCATATTTTAAGTGTTTTGCATCCTAGTACCTGATTTAGGTCACTGTGGTCTGATGGTATGCGGTCGCTGGTGCTTCTGGTTGTCTGTGGACCGTCTGACCTTTATAGCTAGACTGTCTGTGCCTGTCCCAAACTGTTCGGACTTAGTTCCTGAATCATCCGGTGTACGCAGGGTAGGTGACCGTGATCGAGTGTCTAATCGTGCTTGCCCCCCCCCCCCCCCCGGCGCCTCTGCTCTTTCTTCCATGCAAAGCTTTCTGAGTAACCACTCTACGTAATATATTTGGCATGCGAGGGTCACCAATGATAATGTTTTTTCTTTGCCTTTATTGACCACACATGGCCGAACCAAGACTTTTTTGCTCATCAGCTCTAATGTGCTGACAGGGACATGTGGCATGTCAATCTTTATCTCTTGAAATATCAACCAGTCTTCATTTATAGCCGATTGTATTTGTCGACGGAAGAAGTTACAATCTTTGGTGTTATGAATAAAAGAGCCATGCCATTTACAATACAAATGCCCTTTTAACTCTTCTATCGGGGGAATTGTATATGATAATTTAATGTTACCATTCTTAAGTAATTCATCAAATCCCTAAACCCTCACATTTAGCAACATTAAATGTGAACTTAACTTTCCCTTTTTGTGCCGAGTGCAGGTGAGGGCGAGTAGAAGATTTGGCCTCAGAAGGCCAAATAAGCTCAGTGACATGTAACTTTTTTGTCTCATCCCCTGAGCTACTATTGTCATGATAAACATTATGGTGCTTAGGTGGCCGACTATCTTTATGCTGGCCTTCTACACTAGGACGGTCAAAGGTGGCTTCCGGTATTCCAGAAAGTTCGACCTGTGTGGGCAGACGGTCTGTGAAGGGACCAGATGATTTGGTACTATACCGGATTGTCTGGTCGTACCGGGCATCGCCTGCGAACCTTGTGGTGTGATCTATGTGACTCTAGACTGTCCGACGTATAGGGCTAGACGGTCTGATGGGAGGTCGTACGGTCCGAGATATTGTGTGGACTGTCCGATCGTGCTCAGAGTTGATCCACCACATAGTGAAGATGAAGACAACAGTTTCCCTAGATACGAGTTCATCGGCATACCATAATATGGCTAGGACTTAGAAAACCCATTTATTACTAATAGGGTTGGATATTGAGCCAACTTGGCTTGGCTCGTCCGAGTTCGAGCTGACTTGTTAAGCTAACGAGCTGGCTTGGCTCGGCTCGTTAAGCTAACGAGCCAGAGAGTCAGCTCGGCTCGGCTCGGCTCGTTTATGAGCTCGAGTTGGTTCGTTTAGCTCGTAAGCTAGAAAAAACAATATGTATATAATAATTAATTTCTACTTAATTTCAAACTAATTTAACAATAGAAAATAGTAATTATACTCATAGTTTCATAGACCACATCAATGTAACACCAAATTAACACAACTCATCACTCATCAATTCACACACTTATTCTTCAATCTAACCCATAGTTATATTCGCATAGACCAATTTAACTCATAGACACAGTTCATCAATCATTAGTTTAACTCATAGTCCATAGACACCACACATACATATAACATGTTCATCAACTATTACGTAAATGATAAGCATATAGTTTCATTTTGTTGAAATGTGATACCCCGTTTAGCTCGTGAGCTGGTTCGTTAACAAACCAAGTTGGCTTGTTAACAAACCAAGTTAAGATGTCAGCTCAGCTCATGAAAAAATTCAAACGGGCTAATCTGAGCCGAGCCAAGCTGACCACGAACCGAGCGAGCCGATGAGCCACGAGCATTCCATCTAGTGTTTGGCATAGCTGTTTTAGTGCCCAATTCTTGTGACAAAAAATTATGAGTATGGTTTTTTTTTCTAATACACGTGTCATATTCTCTATATCCTCCATTATGCTTTGAATCCAATTATCAAAATAAATTTTAATAGATTGAATATCGGCTAATGATGTGGCGTTACTCGCAGCGGGGTGCTACTGCAGCAAGGTTGATAGGGTATCAATATTTATTTCTCTCTCCCGGACAATCTTCTGGTGACGATCTATCCCAAAGTGCGAGAGGTACCACTTCTTCGCCATCTCGTGCCTCTGAGCTCATTGTCGCTGGAACTCTTCTTCCACCTTCTTCATGTAGTCTTCATGCTCAGTGGATTACAAATTAGTTAGCCTTGTGTTGCTGTCTAGAGAGACATCATTGAGATCTTTCAAATCAACCATACAAACTGGTTTTTGTAGATCTGCAAAGTTCATCCCCAACAGAGTCACCAAAAAGTATGTTGGTGCCGATCTAGTCACCAAACACTAGGGGTGTATCCGTCTGGTGGTGCCCTCTGGTGGTGCCCTCTACGATTACGCGGACAGTCTGCAACCCTAGGCTGGACGGTTCACGATCCGTCGCTCTGAACAATCTGCGATGGCGCATGCCATCTTCTTCCTCGCAGGAACCTAGATATTGCCCCATGGGGGAGAGATCTTAGGGTGCTCTGGGTCGGTAGGTCAGACTAGATGTCCCCAGATGACGTATAATTGCCTAGGAATTAAGAAATCAAGTCAAGAAAGAGATCTTGAGTGAAGTTGATCTTGCCCCTAGGATGGGAAAGATCACAGGGTCGTCTCTAGACGACGTAGAGTCTCCTAAGTCATTTGATTTCACTCCGAGGATCAGATCCTGAGTGAAGTAGATCTTGCCCCTTAGGAGGGATAAGATCCTAGGGTCATCTTGGGGCGGCAGGCCATCCAAGAGGGATCTAGATGATGTAGAGTCGAATAGGGATGGAGGTGGATATGCGAAAAGCTACAACTAGAGCTACGTTACATCTACTCCTAGGGCAGGAATGATAAAGAAAAATTAATAAAATAGATTGTTCGATTGAAATATTCTCAGGGGTTCTCAATTGGTCGTACCCCTTCGTATATATAAAGGGAGGTCTGGACCCGTTCCAAGGCGATAGCCAACAGATCCTATGTGATTAGATAGATAACCACACACAAGATAAGAATGATCGTTCGAGTCAATCTGATCCGGGACACGGACCGTCAGGACCCTAGGACCAAACTGTCTGCCACTTTTGGTGTTCAATAGGAGCCAACAGCCACACCCTTCATCCGGCGGGTTGTTGTGCCAACCACTACCACTGTAGGAGCGGTAGTGGCACCGATGAAGACTTCGTTGGGATACTGGTGCCGTCACAGGCAGGGGAGGGGCACCCCACGAGCACCGTTGAACACGGTCTAAGGTGGTGCAGTCTAGAGTGAAAGAGAATTGGCGAAGCCTTTAACCGCAATGGTAGCCATGTGTGCGTGTGGATACAGAATACCAAAACATGTTAGGAGTTTGTTTCGCTTCGGATTAAAGTCAGCTATTTGGACTGCTGCATTTGCAATCCTTAGCATCTTCAAAAGGCTAGCCAAATGACTCGTCAAGCCAAATTTTGGCTACTCAACAGTAAAATAAATATCCAATAAATTAGCCATCAATCGATCAAGCTCTCTGACTCTCTAAATTGGCTCTCTCAATAGCTAAGTTTGGCTAGCTACTCTGACTAGCCAAACTAGATAAATAGTGGATGGAGTGAAATATTACATATAGAGTGTAATATTTATGGATAAGTAAATAGAGAGTAAAATAGATAAGAAAAAACAAAGAGTCCCTTAGAGATGCTTTATGGACAAAAATATTATAGAAACAGTAGAAACCGATACGGATTAAAGCCGGACGAAGGTAGGTTTATAAGACCGTGTACCTGTATTGTTGAGCAAGGTTAGACGAGCTTATCCGGTTAGCTTGTGTTGTTTGGTTTCATACCGAACCAAGCTAGCTAGCTGTATATAAGATTGCCTAATCTTGCACAGCAAGTACAAACAAGGATAGGAGCAGGTGTTAGCTTCAGATCAAAAGTGATACCAGACTTGATTCTTGAAGTTTAACCAAAGATAGGAACATGTTTTTTTTTGTTGAATTTGACATATAATTAGTAGTGATAATGAATCATGATCCAAATATATTTTTATAATTTATTAAGAAACTAAATTAATTTCAATTTAAAAATAAATAGAAATATAGTCGTCTCCTAATTTAATGTGATTCTTAAATTTTATAGTATAAAATTTAGAGCTTATTTTAGCCCGCATATAACCAAGTTCTCACAAAGAACTTTTCTGGTTTGCCGTTTCGGTTCTTGAGGCTAGTTATGTTTGTTTAGTGTAATAAATATATCTACCTAGTTGTGTGAATTTTGGTCATAGTTATCAGGACCGAATTGGAAATCTGGTAAATAAAAAATTGAACAAAAAATATAACGAATTTTTCTCTAAAGACAGCTGGTGGTTATTTAGGGAAGGCTAATAGTTTAATTATATGAGTGTTTGAATACACTAGAGCTAATAGTTAGTTGTTAAAATTAGCTAAAGATAACTAAACAATCTAACTAATAATTTATCTATTAGCTACTTTTAGTAAATGAGTTAAATAATTAGCTTTTAGCTAGCTAGCTATTTATTACTTAGCTAATTCCACTAATAAATTTTTAATTAACTACCTATTAGCTCTAGTAGATTCAAATATTCTTTTAGCTTGTTCGTAGCTAAATAAAGATGCTATATGACTTCTAGTAAACAATATATAGTAAACAATATATAGTCGTCTACTTGTATAACATGTCAGCTGAAAGACCGGCTGTATCGAATATTCAAATATGCAAACAATGGAGTTGGGGTCAATCATATGTCGGCTGATTGGTTCCCTGTGTCCGTGGCTGCATACTCGCCCGAGCTTGGCTGGTCGGTTACGGGCGTTTTGGTGGTGCGAGCGGATGCAGATAATTAGCCTCTAAATGGCTTATTTTGCATCGGCTCGTGCAGCCCACGCGACGTGCAGGCAACCAAACATGCGCTTAGGTAAAGTCAATGCACGCAGTGGTCCAGGACAAAGGGATGCGGCCAACCAATCATATGGATAATCACTGAGCAGAATCAAGCGTCAGCTCGTATATATTTTTGTGTTTCAGCCGGCGAGAAAATAAGCGCCGTTGGACAACCTCCCTCCCGGCGCGACATTTTTTTTTCTGTCAACGTTGACTTTGTCTACACTATATATCTGGTATTAGCTTACTCATCTCTATTATCTATTTTAAATTTTACTCTGTACACAGTACAATCTATAACTGCTGGAGACAGTTAGAATGTCTCCAGCAGTCTACCCATGTAGATAATGTAAAACAGGTGCAGTCCATCCAAAATGTTATTTGTACTGTTGTACACTGTAGACTATACTGTTTACATAATAAAGTTTAAATACAAATACAAGCATGCTATACACGGCTGGTAAACTGTCCGCTTCAATGTGAACTGACAAATGGTCAGACTTGACTTGGTGGTATTATAGGGTGCTCTTGTGCCGGGCTGTGGACGTGTGCTGCATGCGCTGCCGTCTCATGCTTTGACCGGAGCCTTCAGCCTTGGACGTGTGCTGCAAGCTGTAGACTGATCTCGCCCGCCACACCACCTGGTGTTATCTCTTGGCAGTAACAATGTCAGCGCTGTCTTTTTAATTTACAATATTTGTAAATTAATGTTATTTATTGAATACGGAAGTGACTACATAGTAGTGTGTACGTGTATATATGTAGTGCAAAAAGAATTACAGTGCTAACATACTAGTATCGAATTTTGTCCATCAGATCCATCATCTACGGTTGAGCGTAATCCTGTCAGTGTTTAGTACTGACGGCACACTACGGGATGTATCACGTAGTGCTTTTGGGAGGATGATGATGTTGATCGCAGCTCGATGATTCATACGGGGCACGACGGCATACAGTGAATTATACATGTTTGGGCCGCTCAAGCGCGTAATACCCTACGTCCTATGAGTTTTGTGAGAGTGTATTATTCGGTGATTAAAGATTACAGAGAGTTCTGGAGATGGAAGATGACTATGCTACTAAGGTATGTCCTCTTTTTCGTAGGGGCTCCCCTCCACCTTATTGTCCACTGAGAGTTACAACGCACGACCTGGTACACGATCTCCGTCCACCCGCCTCTGCTAGAGTCATGCCGAGTTTTCTGGTGGTCAACGAGTCCTCAGAAGATTTGCACGTCATCTGCATGCAGAGAACGCAGCCCAGGAGACTTCACGCCCACACAATCTTCTTCGCTTGCTCCCAGTTGCGCCCGGCCCGACTGAAGTCCCCAAGGGAGCCATGCGCCCGACCTATTAGGGGCCTTTCAGGCGGCCCACAGAGCGTAACCAAGCCTTGATGACCTAGGAATATCTATTCCCCACAAATCTCTCCTCTCTTAGACTATTTTCTAAAACTCCTTACATTTTTCAGAATAGGCGCCATCCAAGGAAGAGGTGGTAGAATTGCACTTAGTCGTACATGGTAGATCTGATGAACAAGATTTGATATAGCACCCTGATCCTTTTTACACTAAATATGTTGCCATTATGCTAATAGAGTTGTTCGATTGTACTAACGAAACAAGAGAGAAAATAAATTAGAATGGTGTTAATTATATGGTTAAATAGAGAGGAAAAATAAAGAGAGTAGGATGGAGGTGGGCTTTTGGATGAATAAGGAGTTGAGCTCAAGCTATGTTTTATAATTAGATTCTAAAAATAGATTTTAAATTCGAGTGATTTTAGAATTTGAATTTTTGGGTTGTTAGAGTTACTTGCCCAGAAGATTGGGCCCTTGCCCCTTGCGTAGGTATCCTTGAGATGGGATTCAACTAAGACTAAGAAGAAGCTTAGGCCCATTTGTTTCCTTTCATTTTAAGGAATTGTAATCTTACTAATGAATCATTAGGCTATTTTTTAGAATGTGACATTCCACCATTTTCCAAAGTTATCATATAAGCCTATCTCAAATTCATGGGGTGAGAGATGGAAATTGATTCTATAGATTTACATGATATTTTTTCGATGTACAACTTATAGTACACTCTTCTATTTGCGCTGTTATAACATAAATGTAGTATATAACTATCTCTATTATATGATTTAGGATAATATACAAATATATTACATATATAAATATATAAACTTAATTAGTTTTGTCTAAATTATAATTATTAAAATGGAATTCAATTCCAACAAAACAAACAGGGCTTTAGGCAATTCTTGATAACACTCGATAAAAACACGTGAATCATAGATATGAGTTTATATCTCAATTGTCTATTAGCTTCTACATTAATATTATATACCTTGGTTGTGTGCTTTACCTTTCTAGCTTAGTTGATATGCTACTTAATAGCTTTGAATCCTACGTTGCATAACTATTTAGGGTAGAGATGGCTACATACTTAGTCAAAGTCATAGTTGTGCATAGATTGTTTGTTTATTACATAGGTTTTGACTAGATGATATTTAGAGGCCTTAGTTTAAACAATAGTTTGCCTAATTCACCTCTCTAAGATAATTTAGAAATGTTTGGTTTACTTCGCTAGCTAGCATGTCTCGCATATCGAACTAGGCTGCACGAAGCCAAGCTGAGGAGGTAAACATGCGCTTTTTTGGTTCACTTCTCTAGCTAGGCTGGTTCATTAAAGATGTTGTTTTGTTGCTTTGCATGAGTACGAGATACATAGGCTAAAAAGTATTAAATAAACTGAAAATATATTAATAGTTAATTATATGTTAAAAGTATTTAATAGACGTCAATTACATGTTAATATACACTAATTATCTGTTAATAGTCTTAATCTTAATTACATACATTTTTGTTTGAAATAAATATAGCATAAGTGGTCTAGTTTTGTTTGCAAAAATTTCACGAACATATATATAAAATTGGTTTGGTGATTAAAACTTTTGATTAGAAGATATAATGAAAAAACACTAAAAAGCTATATCGGAAAATGTGTTCGAGCTTAATTATGTGCTCCATGCGTTGAGCACGCTCGTGTGGGCCTATACCTAGAAAATGGATGTGGATTCTGTTTATCTAGAGCCAGGTTTGGAGACCTCTTCTACATAGTTTGAGCCAGGCCACGGAAGCAGTATAGGCAACCAAACGCCTAGATTGTGCATTCAACCAATCAACCCCTATGATCCCTTCAAGTTCTATGGATGGTGAACAATGAAGAGGATTTATATGCTCTTTGTAGACTCTAGGCTTCAAAGGGTATGTTTGACAAGCATAGAAAAAACCGTCACAATGATCTAAATCACACTTATGTCAGCGACAACCAAATCCACAAGGCTAAACGCATGGTAAGTTGTATTATATCATATGTTTGCAATGACTATCACATATGTCTGGTAATAACTTTTCTGTGTAGGAAGCTACCACCAAAGTAGCATCGAGCGACAACGAGGTTTACATTGTTGGACATCATGGGACTAACTCTTCAAACCTAGATCATCGGGTGAGTTGTCTACACTTGTATTTATTGTAAAAACATTATTATCTTACTTGGTTTGTATTACAAATGCAATATGGTCAAGAAATGCTCAATTGATTTGGAGAGTATTGCAATTAACAAGTGATACCAATTGATATTTCTATTGTGTATGCTAGTTGAGGATGAAGGAGACATAGAGGGTAGCTACTGTATTTTCACAAATTCTATAATACAAGTATAAAGCTGGTTTGGTGTTCTAAATTGTTTGTGTTGTATGTATTCTAGATTTAATAGATTGATTGACACTAGGTCGATGACAGCTCGGAATGTAGCATCCTCATCATAGACCTCTAAAGTTAGGACTCATTGAACCACGACACAAGAGAAATTGCTTCAAATTCATAAAGCGATGAGGTTGCACGTGAGCAGGAGAAGCAACATCAAGAGTATGATCAGCACCATCAAGTCTAAGATTGGTAGTAGGATAAGTATTTCTCCAACTATATAGCACATTAACAAATGATGTTTCAGGTAAGTTCCAATAATCTTCTATTATTATTTTTAGCATTTAATATAGCTAAGGTGTTTCATCTATTCTATTGATAGACAATGTTACAACAAATGGGGTCATGGGAATAAACATCAATTTCCCATGTTATAGATGACACAACCACCATTGTCATTGTGTGAACCTTAGGTAGTCACATTTTTAGCCAACCTAACTGAATTCTAATAAAAAATAGCCAACTTAGCTTAGTTCTAGCAAAAATAAGTCAATATAGCTCAATTATAGCGAAACTTAGTCATTGTAGCATATCTTAGTCAACCTACCTTAAATTCTAGCAAAAACTAGTTAATCCAACTAACCTCTTTCTAACTTTAGCCATTCTAATTCAATACTAACTAATTGTAACCTATAATGTTTTTAGACTTTTCCTGCACAATTAGCAACACCTAGAGACACTGATACCGAGGGGTCTAACTCATTCATCAACTAGTTGTTCAACAACACTCCGGATAGCAGCAAGAACTCTAATCATCTAAAAGTGCGAGTTAAAAGTGGTTTGATGCATGGATATTGGTACTCATTATGTTATTTGGAATGTTTTAGACTTGTGAACAAATTATATTACTTAAAGGTTTTCTATGAATTCATAAAGGTGATGTAGATGATTTTATGTGGAATATATATGTTATGAATAGATGTATATGAATATATGTGTATATATGGTGCGGATGGATATACATAGTTAGATTGAAGATTTTTTTGTGTTGGTGACACTAATTTCCATTGAGCGTCGACTATGGTTAGCTAGCCCAACAAAATTAGATCAACTAATTTATATGTGGGCTAGGAGTGGCCAATAGAAGCTCAGTTAATTTTCTTTGGCCATCAATTTGGCAATTTTTATGGCCCATACCAGACTGGCAGTGATTAGATAATTTTTGTTAGCCATACGAGATCGGCATGAATTAGCTCATTTCTGTTGGTTGCCCATAAAATTATCTAATTTTCATCTTTCAATCTTCAAGAGTCTAATACCGACAAAAAATAGATATTGCGAACGAAACTAGCTAATTTTTTGTGTGTCTTTGGCCCATGAAAATAGAGGGTTCTCTATTGTGTGAGACATCTTCCCTGGAGTAACAAAACTTGTGGAACTTGTTAAATTGAACATACCTTCCTATGATGTGATTGTACTATCTTTATTAACAACATGTTTTTTAAGTTAAGGACCGCTACCATGCTGATTTTGGATTATCAGTTGTGGACTTGAGACTTTATTAGCGGGAAGTTGCTCGTTTATCTGTATTAGTAGTTAGTTACCTGTGCATTGATACAATGTTCTTTGTATGATACAAACCAACATGAGCTGTAGTGGTTAGAGAAGTGCTTTGTTCCTATAGACCATGGTTCAAATTACAATGGGCACACCTTATTTTTTTAGCTTTCGCTAAACGCGTGGGGAGGGGTACGACACACTGAAACTCCCATTATAAAACAAGCATCAAATCTAGAACCTCACATTCATGTGAGTATAAAATTAAATAACTACACAAAACTTAGCATTAAGACTAAACGTTTTTATCCTATTCTAGTTTCATATCATTTTATAAAGAACAAACTATCCAATAAAACTGGCCTTACTTTCACTAGTATAAATTGTGAGTCTTTTTGCCTATGTCATCATAAAATTAAACTACCTAAGTTTTAATTATGTTTATAGAAAATATAATCGAACATATAAACTAGACAATCTTATAAACTGAGTACAACTTAAATATGGAAATTTTACTATCACAATACGGATGACTCAAGACAAGACTGACTTGCCGCCGATGTACCATGTTTAAAGATGAGTGTAACAATAGTGAAGAAGATATAGATTTGACACAATTGAAGGAAAAATAAAATTAAATGCTCTAATCTGAGCACATTCAGGATGAGATCTATTCAACAATGTCAAATGTCTAGAATAAAATTTTCAATCCAAAACAATGTTGTCACAAACTCTATAAATTCTAAAAAAACACAATAAAAGACCAGTACATCAAAAACATTCACCGAGTTCAGAAGCCAAGTGGTAGGTGCCCAGTACTACTGTTGTGGATTCCTTACTGCTCTCTCGGTGTATTCTTGATGATATCAGAATCATCTGAAAACAGAATAAAACAACTCTTAACATCAAATTGACACTAGTACACAGAAGCTATATAGTGACGGTTATGTTTCTTAGAACCGTCGATGCTAGGAGCCAGTAGAAATCATTATTTTTATAGGCGGACTGTTGAGTTAAGAAAACCACCAGTGAAAATTATTTTTAGAAACATTAAGCAGGTTTTAAAAATAGCAAAAAAATTATTTGAGATGCCTCACCCCACCCAGAAGCCAAGTGGTAGGTGCCCAGTACTACTGTTGTGG
Organism: Zea luxurians; assembly: GCA_029449295.1. NCBI lineage: Eukaryota > Viridiplantae > Streptophyta > Magnoliopsida > Poales > Poaceae > Zea > Zea luxurians. Next base: position 68,147,262 of record JAOPSE010000005.1, read on the forward strand.
ATTCCTTACTGCTCTCTCGGTGTACTCTTGATGATATCAGAATCATCTGAAAACAGAATAAAACAACTCTTAACATCAAATTGACACTAGTACACAGAAGCTATATAGTGACGGTTACGTTTCTTGGAACCGCCGATGCTAGGAGCCAGTAGAAATCATTACTTTTACAGGCGGACTGTTGAGTTAAGAAAACCACCAGTGAAAATTATTTTCAGAAACATTAAATGGGTTTTAAAAATAGCAATAAATTATTTGAGATGCCTCACCCCACTCGCCTCCATCACAAGTTGAAAGTCACGACATTTTTCACGCAAAATTCACACGCTACGCATTTGTTAGGAATTGAACTCGAGACCTCACCCTCGCGCATAACATCCATTACCACTCCACCTATGGCATGTTTTATGTTTAGTTTGTAGTTTTGTTGTCCACATATTACAATCAACTGAGTGTAAATTTCTTGTTTGATACAAATGAATTCAAATAAAAAGGTTGTCAAGTACAAAGTTGAATAACTTTTGAAGTTCTATAACTTTTATTTTGACATTTTTTCATCCGAGGTCTTTTGCAAAATTTAAATTTTAAATTTAACAAATTTAGATACAATTTTTGAGAATCGAAATGAGTTCAAATAAAAAAGTTATCAACTACAAAGTTTCATAACTTTTAGAGATCTACAATTTTTATTTTGGTGGTTTCATCATACGAGGCCATTTGAAAAACTCTAAAAATTAAGGATAAAAATGATTTCTAGTGGCGGTTTCTTAAGAAAACCGACATTAGAAATTGATTTTCTACAAGCGGTTCCTTAAGAAAACTGCCACTAAAAATCTATGGTTCCTTAAGAAAACTGCCACTAAAAATCATCTACTAGTGTGACTTGCGATATGGAGGTGGCATTTACCAGGATCAATAATGGATCAATAATGCTGAGGTAGCTTACATGAAAGTATTTTCAGTAGGTTGTTCCTAGTTCAACATTGTCTGGAAAACAACAAAACGCTCAAAATTAAACTATAATCACAGCAAAAAACTGGTAGTCATTACTTTACATTGTAAACTCTTAACATAGACATAGCTAGAAATATATTTTGAAGGGGAACCCATTAGTAATAATTATAACTTTATGGAAGCCAAAGCTTCCTTTTTACTTATTTAGTTAATAATTATATTAAGTATTAGACATGCATGGGTGACATTCTTGTCCTTTTCTTCAACCTAGACATTGCAAAATAATACATGTAAATCAGGGGCTAAATGAAAAGGTAACATGTCAACTAATAGTTGAAACAAGCATGGTTTTTGTTGTACTCACTTCTGTGGTCAAAATGGTCTGTCAAACTTGGGGAGCGGCCGACATGTGGCACCATGGTTCACCTCAGCTACTTCAACGCCTTCTCCTCAATCTTCAGAAACAGATATTGTGTTTGTAGATCAGAAGGAGAAGGTAAAAATAATGTGTGCAACTCTTCAAGGAGCAAGGAAGGCATCTCTATCTTTTGTGTAAATTCATTCTCCTCTCTTAACCTTTTCTAAGTCTTTTCTTTCTCTTTTATCTGCATCACACACTAAATTAGAAAAGAATTTTATGTATTTTCCATAAATTTCAACCAAGCATGCAACATCATGCTCCAGATGACAGAGGAAGTTTACTGACCATGCTATCATGATCTATGCACTGCCCTCTCATCAACATGCAACACAAATTTTTGAACTTCAATAAGTGGGATATGATCCCTATGACAAGATTACAAAAGGTTGTTTATATATCCTGTGCACGATAAAACACAAATTCTTACGAGAAATGGTTGCATGTGCTACTCACTCTTTCAGTATAGGTTGAGCCTTGACGAGTCTCCTTTGAGCTTCTTCCCTCTATTCTCCGCCTTTCTTCCATCAGCCTTAGCTGCTCTAATTCATGTCTCGCCAAGCTCTCTAGTTGAAATCCATATGGTCGTGTACAGGGCTTTGGTTCAAGCTTTGGTGGCATCTGAATAAACTAGTCGGCATGTGGAGTCCTGCTCTTCAAGAATAGATCTCTCTATGTAAGTGGTCTAGTGCACTATTGGACTAGTCTGGTCCACTAGGCCAACAAAACCCTGTTGAAGCCTTCTCTGCAAGTGGTTCGGTGCACCACTAGACTTATCTGGTGCACCATGCCACCGAAGCCTTGAACTGCCTTCACTGTGCACTCGGTCTGATGTGTCATATACCTATTGAGTTGAAGTCCAACTTAGACAATTATTCTTCAATTTGATTTGGATGTTCTTGGGAGCATTCCTATGACTTGGACAAACATTTCTAGAGTCTGTCCAACAAGTCTAAGTCATAGTTCTTGACCTTTTTCAATTCTCTCACTTAGAGTTCTGTTTTGGCTCAAACTAGGCTCCAAAAGCACCTTTTCTAAAATCTGACTTCTCAAACCCTCTAAGGTGATCAAAAACATTTATAAGGGCATTTAGAACTTATCCAAACATATAAACTGATCATAACATATCTTATTGCCCTTCTAAGCCTTTGTTTAAGCCAATTCTTGCATTAAATCCTTTAATTTGAATTGTTTAGGTGAGCTCTACCTAGCTCGACATCTAAGTTGTTTATCTAAGATATTTATAAGTTGTAGGTAATAGATAGAGGAGTGTAGTCTTGATTAGAACGATAATTTTTGCCCTACCATTTGTTTTAGATGGTCTGCTGCACATAAAGGTTTTCAGAAAGGACGGGTCACCTTCCCTCTAGCCCGCCATCTCGACCCTTAATTCCTAATAGCAAGCATTAAGTGGTAAGAGGTATGCAAACATCATGAAAACTAGGCACAATCCTATAGCAAGTGCTAAAGTGGTGGTCTAACTAGCCTAAGCACCTACGCCTACCATGGAGTGATTCTTTAAATACTTATGGTGGCAAGAGCATAGTGGAGCCTAAACTCCTTTAAGGCCCACCAAATGGTCGGGCAAAGGGGTACATGTTGATGTTTAACACCAGTAACACACTGTGGATATACCACGTAGCGCTTTTGTGGTCAGCGAAGTCAACGGTACCTCGATGGTTCGCGTGAGGCATGACGAAACTCAAGAACTTATACTGGTTCGGGCCACCGAGGAGCATAACACCCTACGTCATGTGTGCTACTAAGATCAAATTGCTCATATGTTTGAGGTTATAAAGTAGATGAGAACTATGCTCTTGCCATGGCTAATAGAGGATCCAATCGTTTTGTAGGGGTCCCTAACCCGCTTTATATATCCAACAAAATTAGGGTTCATATGGTTAAGCAGATCGCTATTGCTATGCCTTCATCTACGGAACCGACTCTAACTAATTCGCAAGCGTGTGAATCTCTGTTTGGCTTATCTTGTCCTCTGCATGTGGGGGAGTTGGTTATGATGCCTTCACACCCATGTATTTGAGTTCTGCATCACCTTTGGGTCGGATCCGACTCATCAACCTATGAGGTTCGTCTGTCCGATCCATTAGGAACCTAGGGGATATCAATCCCCCACAATAGATATAGCTTCCATCACAAAATTAGCCATTGGAGGTTACACAATTATTCTGACCGAACATGTCTGGTGCACCCACGTTAGCTAGCCATTAATATTCTAGTCATTGTCGACCATTAGAGTATTGCAGCATTTAGTGCAACCTAGGGTGCACACTGGAAGCATTTGGTGCCTTCACACTATGTCCATACCTCGTTGTGGTGATCTTTCAAACTCTAGTTCGTGCCCAAGTCAGGTGGTTCATAAAACTCTAGTTCGATGCCCAAGTTTGGTGGTTTATAAAACATGTTCAATGTTCTCCTCGGATCGATGTCCAAAGCACACCATGGCAAATGGTGTGATCTAGCCCCATTCATTGAATACATCTAGTGCTTCTTCCTCTACATCCGCTTATTGATCCTGCAATGCATGATTCAGTGCCCACTCTAGTACTACACCAGATAAGTCTGTTGCAGTGTCCAGCGTTGTTGCGCAACACATGATTCTATGTGTGACTTTGCCTAGATTACTTCAATCTTATATCTTAGATTTTTTGCATATCTTGTGTATTCAATATAGCTTTCTAATGTCTTTCTTGGGGTGTTGATCATTCAATCACCTCATTGTTTGAGTCCAAGTCTACACTCCACCTTGCATTCTATCGAACTATACCTTCCAAATTAAATAAGCCATGAGGTATATTTTCCTTACACAATGAACTTTTTTAAACCTACTCTCTAAATCGTTAAGAGCAATTCTGGTAAAAAATAGTTCTTGCATTGAATCCACCCTCCAACAAGTTATCTCGTTGGGTCCTCTAAAAAATGAGCTATGCTTTCTTTGCTGAGCTCGAAATTAGAAACAGAGGATGAAAATATTTAGAGATATAATTAAAGAAGGTATTGGAAGAGATTTTTTGTCAAGAAAATTTTTATCTTTATCAATAAGAAAGGATATAAAAAGTATCTTGGAGTTTCTCGTGACAAATTTCTTAGCACCAAAATACAGTTTCGGGATAACAAAGGATAACAAGGACCGAAGCAGTGGTTCAAAGTGTTGTTAAGACAATATCCTTTTGCTCAAAACAATTTACGTGAAATTCTTTGCAATCAAAATTTTAAAATATTCAGACATGGAAGCATTTTTTGAAAACCGTCTCTAGATAAAGTTACTTTGCAAATCATATCAAAATACTATCCTTGGTTATTCTTTTAGGGCCTATTTGGTAGTTTCTAGTAATACCATGGTTTAAAATGGTTTAAAAGGAATCCTAGTGTTGGCGCCGATTTGGTACCAAACAATAAAAAGAACCACCTGACGGGTACTCTTTGCGGGAGCGCGGACGGACTACGTTGTCAAACAGGTTCTCGAGAACGATAATTTAAGTTTTAGTATACTGCTTGTACTATACTAGCTAAATTAGAGTTCAGCCAATGGATACATATCTAACAAGAACAAACAATTCATTTCCTTGTAAACGAGATGGTGAACGGTCCATCCCCAAATACGTCGACCTTCCAATCAACTCAATTGCCGGGCACCGTCCTATAAATAACAGATATTTTTATATGGGCATAGGTAGAGTCAACACTTCAACACGAGAGTTCAGACTTGAGAGCAGCAATGAGTTTGAATGAAAACCAGCAAGCTGAATACCAAAACCATGCGCTCATTCATCTTCCTACTAGTTCCCACCATAAGTCTACTACGAGACTCTTAATTTAATTATAGAGCAGCAAGGCACTACCGCAAACATGTATAAGTGAAGAAGGACAGTTTGGATGAACACTAATGGCCCATCCTGTTCGGCTTCTCTGTCTCCTCGCCTTCTTTGGCAGCCTGCAAGTGGCCGCCACATCCAACGAGAGGGAAAACGACCAGCAAGCACTCCTGTGCTTCAAGTCCCAGCTTTCCGGTACAGCCGGCACTCTCTCCTCATGGAGCAGCAACACATCCATGGAGTTCTGCAGCTGGCACGGGGTCAGCTGCAGCGAGCATTCACCTCGCCGTGTGATCGCGCTGGACCTCGCATCAGAAGGCATCACAGGTACCATACCACCCTGCATCGCCAATCTCACCTCTCTCACAAGGCTGCAGCTGGCAAACAACAGCTTCCGCGGCAGCATACCGCCGGAGCTCGGACTCCTCAGCCAGCTCCGCATCCTGAACCTGAGCATGAACTCGCTACAAGGCACCATCCCTTCCGAACTCTCTTCGTGTTCCCAGCTTCAGGCCCTTGGACTGTGGAACAACTCCCTTCGCGGCGAGATACCACCTGCCCTAGGCCAGTGCGTCCAGCTCGAGGAGATCGACCTCAGCAACAACGATCTAGAAGGGAGCATCCCCTCCCGTTTCGGGGCTCTTCCAGAGCTGCGGACACTCGTCCTCGCTGGCAACAGGCTCAGTGGCGCCATACCGCCCTCGTTGGGCCGCAGCAGCCTCTCCCTCACGCACGTTGACCTTGGGGCAAACGCTCTCACCGGCGGGATTCCGGAGTCCCTGGCCGGCAGCTCGTCTCTCCAGGTGCTTAGGCTCATGAGGAACGGCCTCGGTGGAGAACTGCCACGGGCTCTCTTCAACACCTCATCGCTCATCGCCATCTGCCTCCAGGAAAACAAGTTTGTTGGCCCTATACCACCTGCCACTGCCGTCGTCTCTCCCCCGGTAAAACACCTTCACCTGGGAGGGAACTTTCTCTCCGGAACGATACCGGCCTCGCTGGGGAACCTTTCTTCCCTGCTTGACCTTCGTCTTACTCGGAACAGGTTGCATGGGAGCATCCCAGAGAGCATAGGCTATCTGCCAGCGCTAACTTTACTGAACCTGAATCTGAACAACCTGTCTGGGCCAGTGCCACCCTCCCTGTTCAACATGTCCTCCCTGAGAGCTCTCGCTATGGGGAACAACTCGCTCAGCGGGAGACTGCCGTCAGGCATCGGCTACACGCTACCGAGAATTCAGATCCTCATCCTCCCGTCCAACAGGTTTGACGGTCCAATTCCAGCTTCTCTCCTCCATGCTCACCACATGCAGTGGCTCTACCTCGGACAGAACAGCCTAACCGGGCCTGTGCCGTTCTTCGGAACGCTGCCGAATCTGGAAGAACTCCAGGTGTCGTATAACCTGCTGGACGCGGGGGACTGGGGCTTCGTCTCTTCGCTGTCAGGTTGCTCTAGACTGACTAGGCTCTACCTGGCCGGGAACAGTTTCCGAGGGGAGCTGCCGAGTTCTATCGGCAATCTTTCTAGCAGCCTCGAGATACTGTGGCTACGGGACAACAAGATCAGCGGGCCCATACCGCCGGAGCTGGGAAACCTCAAGAACCTCAGCACGCTGTACATGGATCACAACCGCTTCACTGGTAGCATACCGGCAGCGATCGGGAACCTGAAAAGACTGGTGGTTCTGTCCGCTGCACGGAACAGGCTCTCAGGCACCATCCCTGACGCGATCGGGGACCTCGTCCAGCTGACCGATCTGAAACTGGACGCCAACAACTTGAGTGGCAGGATACCCGCGAGCATAGGACGCTGTGCTCAGCTCCAGATACTCAATCTTGCTCGTAATGCGCTGGACGGTGGTATACCGAGATCGATCCTCGAAATATCCTCCCTTTCTCTAGAACTTGACCTGTCGTACAACCGCCTGGCTGGGGGCATCCCGGATGAAATCGGCAACCTCATCAACTTGAACAAACTCAGCGTCTCAAACAACATGCTGTCCGGCAGCATCCCGTCCGCGCTCGGCCAGTGCGTGCTTCTGGAGTGCCTTAAGATGCAGAACAATCTCTTTACAGGAAGCGTTCCACAGTCGTTTGCAGGACTGGTCGGGATCAGAGAGCTGGATGTCTCCAGGAACAATCTGTCTGGGAAGATCCCAGAGTTCCTCACGTCCCTGAACTATCTGAACTATCTCAATCTATCCTTCAACGATTTCGACGGAGCAGTTCCGGAAGGCGGCGTTTTTGGCAACGCTAGTGCGGTGTCAATCGAAGGAAATGGTCGCTTGTGCGCTGCTGTTCCAACGAGAGGTGTCACCCTTTGTTCAGCGAGGGGCCACGGGAAGAGCAGGCACTACAGCTTGGTTCTAGCTGCAAAGATAGTAACGCCAATTGTTGTTACAATCATGTTGCTTTGCCTGGCGGCAATTTTCTGGCGGAAGAGAATGCAGGCGGCAAAACCGCATCCGCAGCAATCCGATGGCGAAATGAAGAACGTCACATACGAAGAAATCTTGAAGGCGACAGATGCGTTCTCTCCTGCTAACTTGATCAGCTCAGGCTCATATGGAAAGGTTTATAAGGGTACCATGAAGCTTCACAAAGGACCAGTGGCCATCAAGATTTTTAACCTCGGTGTACATGGAGCGCATGGGAGCTTCCTCGCAGAATGTGAGGCTCTCAGAAACGCCCGGCACCGAAATATCGTAAAAGTAATCACAGTATGCTCTTCAGTGGATCCTGCTGGGGCTGACTTCAAGGCCATAGTTTTCCCATACATGCTGAACGGGAACCTGGATATGTGGCTGAACCAGAAGACCCATCAAAATAGTCAGAGAAGGACTCTGAGCTTAAGCCAAAGAATCAGTGTGTCACTGGATGTAGCAAATGCTGTGGACTATCTCCACAACCAATGCGCGTCGCCATTGATACACTGCGACCTGAAGCCAAGCAATGTTCTTTTGGACCTTGACATGGTGGCATATGTTGGTGACTTTGGCCTAGCAAGGTTTCAACGTGATACACCAACTGCCCATGAAGGCAGCTCGGCGAGCTTTGCTGGCCTAAAAGGATCCATTGGATATATCCCACCAGGTGATTCATAGGTTCTCATGTCTGTCTGTTCTTTGCAGGATAGTACACAAGTGCATATTTTGATGACAACTGTAAATGTAAATGTATGTGTGCAGAGTATGGCATGAGTGAGGGCATATCAACCGAGGGTGATGTCTACAGTTTCGGAGTGCTCTTGTTGGAGATGATGACAGGCCGTCGTCCCACCGATGAAAAGTTCAGTGATGGTACAACCCTGCATGAGTTTGTTGGTAGAGCGTTTCGAAATAATAATAATAATATGGACGAGGTTGTTGATCCAGTTTTGATACAAGGCAACGAAACCGAAGTGCTGCGTGACTGCGTAATTCCCTTGATTGAAATAGGGTTGTCCTGCTCGGTGACATCTTCCGAAGACCGACCAGGGATGGACAGGATTTCTACCGAGATCCTTGCAATCAAGAAGGTTCTCTCAAGCATACATGATAAATTGAAATAATTATAAATTGTACATGTAGTACCTAGACTTAGTGATTTAGCTATGGATTGCAAATGGGTAGTAATGCTTTTATACATCTAACATAAGAAAATTTGCATTCTGCATAGCTTAGGGGGTGTTTGGTTGCCCCTGCTAAAGTTTAGCCCGGGTCACATCAAGCGTTTGACTTTCAAATAGGAGTATGAAATATAGACCCAACCAACTGGACTAGATTCGTCTCGTCTTTTAATCTTCGGCTGACAAATTTGTTTTATAATCCGACTACATTTAATACCCGAAACGGAGGTTCAAACATTCGATTGGACAGGGGCTAAACTTTAGTTTGGGGTAACCAAACGGGGCCTTATAAAGGTTGGTATTTTGCTGTGGGGAAATTCCTTACTTCATACGCGTGAATGAAAGATTCCTTCCTTGGGCCTTGCAATCTCGAACCTCCCTGTGCGTACCACGAAGGTCATGAACTAAGCAAATAAAATTTACATAATTCATAAATAACAATTAAATTTAAAAAGCTTAAACAAAAATAAAAAAATCATAATTCACAATTCATAAAACAACTAATACACTACTACTCATCTTCCTCTTCAACCTCTTACGCTGCTTCTTCCTCATCTAATTTCAGCTGCTTTGCCAATTTAAGACCACTCTATAGGCTCTTTTTGTTAGCAAAAACAGCAGGAAAAACAAAGTAAATACAAAGGAAAAAAAACCACAGGCACCAGTCGGGCAATATCTTCACTATATGTGGAGTGTTTATAGAACACTGTCCGAAGACGACGGCTTATAAGAGGTATAGATAATGATGACGCACAGCAAATCCTAATTACTCCGACTCAAGCCTCTCGCGCGACAGACTTTAGCTTCGCTCGTCAACATAGCATCCATATGCAGAATTTGGATCACAAACTCAACAATCTCCACCTTAAGACAAATTCCATCTTATAGCAATAACTTGTAATTGTAATACCCAAATTTTAGGGAGTATAAAAAATATACAATTCTTGGAAATTATAAAAAAGTCTGTGATTATTTATTTTCCCCCTTTATGCATATCACAATATTAAGCTGGATTAAAATAACTAATGATTAAAATAGGTATGCATCCCATGATGATGTCTTTGTATTATTGCATTTGTAATACAAGAATGAAATTAAAACTTTAAATTAGGAATAAAACAAAACAAGGAAAAAGAGGAAGAGAGATAGAAACAAATAGAAATATAAAAAGAAAAAGAAAAGCAGGGGCGCTACCTGGGCCGAAACACCTTCCAGCCGGCCCAATTCAGCGCATCATGTGGACTCTGTGCCAACAGCTTGGGCCCACCGGCTAGCACATCGCCCGCGCTGAGACAACCCCGACCGGTGGGCCAGGCCCGTCAGCAGCTCCTCGCGCGGGCTCTCCTAGCTCACCGCAGGCTCGTGCAGACAACCGGGCCCCGCTGGTCAGTCGACTCCCATGACGCCGCTCACGAGTGGACCGGAGGCCTTGTAGATCTTCCTCCTCGCCTGTAACAACCCTCTGTCGAGTTTGCCGCCAGCCAGATCGAAGCTGGCGCCTCAACCAACCTCACTAGCGGTCATAAAACGCGACAACGAACCCTAGCCCTCCTCTTCTTTTCGCCGCACATAACCCCCACGCCACCCGAGAAATCAAGGTTGGGTGATTGCCGTCGCAGTCAATCCTCAGCCTCGTCACCGTTGAATCCTTGAAGACGGACCGAGAAGCTTCACCATAACACCAGGAGTCTGCTCGTGGCAGCGCCAGGCAGGATCGACCACCGGTGCGACTTCAAATTACTCGTTGTACTTAACCTTTCGCCATCGCGCGTGATCGGAGGTCGTCGCAGTGTAATCCACAATAAAATTGCTTCTATCAAGTTTGTAGTATCCCCAGTCTTGGATAGCAGTGTTTAGAATAGAGTTTGGGGGCACCAGGTCGTAGTTGGGGATAGCGCCAGCGATGCGCCATCGTTGGTGTGGGCGACGCCACCGCTTTGGCATGTCAGAAGGAGGGAGATGGGCTCTGGCCATCGGATCCAAATCTGTGACTACGAATTAAAGATGATTACCGATTCAATAGTTGGATCTGGGCCGTAGATCCTCGAAACAGACGGATCAGGTTAGATCTCGGTTCATAACATCATGGCCATCGATCCAGTATTGGACAGTTGTGATGAGAGGACGAGTGGTCGTTTCGCAGATGAAAACTAGGTCGTCGATTAGGAGTCGAGCGGTTAGGGTTTGATTATGGCGTGGGAGCTTTTGAGCCGTGGATCTCTAATCCTGTGGATGGGATTAGGTATCGGTTCAATAATTGTGGGATCTAATCCTGACTGTAGGCATGTGATCCAATGATAGTAACTCAACGATACACCTTCGGTTGTGGGATTTTGCATAAGGGTCCCCAGTTTTCTTCAAAATTAACCTGCCATCCACTACTAGTATAAACTATTTACAGCTGGGCCCTTTTTATAAAACAAACCCTGTGATATCTGGTTTTTATACCCGCAATCCAAATAAGATTGATGGTTTAATAAAATAAATCAGAAAATGAATTTTAATATGGAAATTAAATCCTAAAACTTCATAAATTCATAACTTCTTTGATTTAACTCCAAATTGATCCATTCTAGTTACATTGAACTCATATTAATATTTTTTACCATTTAGTAACCTTATTTTATTATGTAATAGGTTGTTAAAACCAAGCACTTAATTTGTTTAGCTTATGTTTAACACATAAACATTCAGAAAATCATAACTTTATAACCATAACTCCGATTTTAGTGGTTCTCGAGCCTACGATATCGTTGCGACGCATAGATCATTATTATACAGTGTGTTCTTTATGTTTGGTGTGATGTTAATTTCTCCTGTGTAATGTTTGTTTGTATTGTTGCGAGTAGACGAGCAAGTGATCGAGGAGCCCGGAGCTCAGCAGGTTGAAGAATCTGAGCAGGAGCTCGTTGAAGGCAAGTTGTGCCCTTGATCACTCTTCTTTACCCAATAATATCCTCTATAATCACTGTGGCATGTTTAGGTTTAATTTGATGGGACCCAATAGGTCACCCTAGTTTGGTTTACTTTACACCTTACTTACCACTAAACTTTTGGGTAATTTTGCTATTGCTCTATGTGGTTTTGGGTGTTAAGACAAATTTGACACATGATCATGCTTTATTACTACTGTTGAATTATTTATTATTCATGATAAGATTATTGTGTTAATTAGAACATGAAGAACCTCCCGGGAAACAGTGCTACCACAAGGGTGGAATGGGACGCCCTTGGTCAAGTAATTAGAAAAGCTAGGGAGAGATTACCTTATCCGAAAGGGGCAAGCGGGGAGGCGTCGCTGTAGAGTATAGGGAGGTCCTTAGGTCGAACTGTCTGTTTAGCTTTTCGGACGAGGGATTCCTATGTTTCCTTCTTTCTAAATACATAGCGGGTTTTCTCGAACTAGTGGAACTTTGGAAAGGCCTCGTAGTGCTACCCTATCTCGTCTCCTCGGTAGAGATGAATGGGATTTCTAGACCCCTTGGCAAATGGGTAACACGGCTTGTGGGTAAAGATGTGCAACCTCTGCAAAGTGTAAAACTGGTATATCAGCCGTGCTCATGGTCATGAGCGGCTCGGACACTCACATGATTATCATATGGAAGTAAACTTGATTTGTCATATGCATTGCAATGTGGGTTTTATTATAACTACGATCTCTTATTTTATTGGGCTGGTATACACTTATACCTAGTAACTGCTAATAAAATGTGACCAACTTATTAAAAGCAATGCTCAACTTTAACCATTATTTGTTGATCAGACTTACACTACACATGAATCCTCACTGTAAGTGAGCTCATGCACATTATTTCCCATACTTGTTGAGCAATGAACTTTTGTGAGCTCACTCTTGGATAAACTGTCACACCCGGTTTTAGAAGGCAAACCGAATGCGAACCATGTACGTGCCAGGATCAGTTATTCACGTACACAGCAGTTACATAACATGGACATCATCACACAGTGCTCAAATAGTATTAAAAGGGAAATAATAGTCGATTACATCATACGTCTGAGACGTCCATATAGCTCTTACAATAAATCAAAGTGCGGAAAAGAAACGTAGATAACGCGGCCTTCACAGGCAGCCGACTGGGGGTTGCCGCTAACCCACACCTAGAACTCGTCGTAGTCTTAGAACTCCTGGAAGTCTCCTTCCACAGCTTCATCTTCTCCTGAGCAGTGGTTGCAATGCTGACAACCTGGGGGGGGTTTGGTGTGTAGAGCAAGGGTGAGTACACATCAACATACTCAGCAAGCATCCTGTTTGGCTGTAGTGGACTAGCTTTATGTGGGGATAAGTCAAGCAGTTGCTTTTAGTTGGTCAGGTTATTACTTACTAGTAGAAAGCCAGGTTTTAACATTAACCCAAGTTATTAGCCCAATGTATCCTTTCCAAACGGAAAGAATACCACTTACCAGCACCATAATCATAATCAGAACCATCAATCTCATTGCCACCTGTACCAAAATGTCTCTGATCAAGTATCACTAATCTCTGGAGCTCCCTTGGCCGCTCATAACCGCGAGCACGGCTGATATATCAGTTTCATAACACTCTGCAGAGGTTGTGCACTTTACCCACAAGCCGTGATTCCCTTTCTGCCCGGAGAGAGCTACTCCCCATTGACCACTACCTAGGTGGTCCAGCAGGGCATCACTACGTAGCCTTTACAAAGATTCCCCGAGGCTGTAGCCGCCCGTTAGGTTTCCTAAATGTACCGCACTCCTCCCCAAGGGACAAATCAACCTTGGCAGAGCGAGCCGCATACACCGAGCCCCATTTACGGCACGACAGCGAAGCGAACTACACCCCGGTTCCTCTAATTATTCAGCTAAGGGCGTCCCATTCCACCCTCATGGTTGCACTGTTTTCCCGGGCGGTCATCCATTGAACAGGTCCTTATGGAGAGGCACTCGAGAAACCGCTCGAGTCCCCTTAAATGCCACAAGTATGATCATAAATAAGAAGGGGAAAACAGCGTATCATAGATAATCACATCATGTTCATTGATTTGGGTTGAGCAATAGCATCAAACTAAGCAGTAATAATCCGACCCAAATAGGTAATCAAGGACATGGATAACAAAAGCTAGTAAATCCTTAGGTATAAATGTGTAATGCGGGAGGTGAATTAAAGAATATATAGGACAGAAATAGGTCAAAGGACACTTGCCTCCACCAACCGACTGCTGCTCAGGGGCTTCTCCTGCGAATTCCTCGGGCTCTTCGACCGGATCGTTCTCTATGCGAGCGCAAACATACATACATCCACATATTTAATACAAAAGAACAGTACACCATACAAGGGAACAAGTAAAGTGAATATGCATCAAGTATGACATTCGATATCGCATTTGTTATGGTTAGAAAGAAACGGGGAAAGGTCTCGCAGGGGGTTAAAGCTTATGTACTAATGATTAGTTACAATTGGTTCTTAACAAAAGAATTCTGTTATATGCACTAATGGAAACCTAGTCATTTTTAGTTGATCAACATTGAACGAGATAAACAATTAATTACATGAATCAACTAGCATAACGGGATTCTAAATTAAGCTTCCTATTTCAATAGCATGAACAATGATTAGCCTACCTAAAATAAAATAGCTATGATAACAGAAAGTAAAACAAAATAAATAAAATAAAAAAAGGGGGGCGGTTGAACCGGCCAGGGGGCGGTTGAACCGGCCTGGGGCAGGGGCGGGGGCGGCCAAGCCGACAGCAGGCGGCCGAGCTGGCGCGGGGGGGCGGGCGGTTGAACCGGCCCTGGGGGCGGTTGAACCGGTGGCTGGGCCGGCGGGCGCGCAGGGGCGGGGGCGCGGCCAGGCGGGCGGCCAGGGCGCGGCGGGGCGCGGCTGGGGCGCGGCTGGGGCCGGCTGGGGGCGGCCGAGGGCGGCTGGGCCGGCGGCCAGGGTGGCCAGGGGCGGCCAGGCGGCTAGGGGCGGCGCGGCCAGGGCGGCTGGGCCGGCCAAGGGGAGAGGAGGGGAGAGGGGAGAGGGAGGGAGGAGGGGGGAGGGGGGGCTCACCGGGGACGGGCGAGCGACGGCGAGGGGCGGCGGTTGGGCCGGCGGCAGGGGCGGCCGAGCTAGGGGTAGGGGGCGGGGGCGGCTAGGGTGGGGAGAGGGAGAATGGGAGGGAGGGAGAGAGGGGTAAGGGGAAAAGGGGAGGGGGGGTGGGGGCGGTTGGGCCGGCTAGGCCCAAGAGGGGCGCGCGGGGGCGGCTGGGCCGGCTAGGAGGCGGCCCACGGCGCGGGAGAGAGAAAAGGGAGGGGAGAGAGAAAGAAAAAGAAAAAGAAAGAAAAAAAAAGAAAAGGTTTCTTCTCATTTTCGAAATCCGATCTTCCTAGATGAATGCATTTACACTTTCAAACAATCAAAGAATGCATAGTTCGGCATGGTGCATCAATCAACATAAAGCAATTTAGGGTTTTTCTTTACATGGGAATTCCAAACCGAATCCCGCTAGCTTTGGAAAAGGTCAAGGTCTAGCGAGGGAAAAAGAAAAAGAAAAGGTAACGCCCGAATTTGGCGAGTGAAGAAAAGAAAAAAATTCAACTGCAAAAATTCGGGGCGTTACAAACCTATCCCCCTTAAAAGAATCTCGCCCTCGAGATTCAGGGCTGGCTAGCAAAGAGCTCTGGGTACTTAGCCACTAGATCATCTTCACGCTCCCAGGTTGCTTCTTCCTCAGAGTGGTGATTCCATCTGACTTTGCACATTCTGATGGTCTTCCTTCGGGTGACTCTGTCTGCAACCTCAAGGATCTGCACTGGCTTCTCAACGTAGGTCAAGTCCTCCTGGACTTCCAGACCTTCCACTGGCAACTGCTCTTCTGGCACACGCAAGCACTTCTTCAACTGAGACACATGAAAGACATCATGCACAGCTGACAAATTCTCTGGCAAACTGAGCTGATAGGCCACTTCTCCACGTCTTGCAAGAATCTGATATGGACCAATGTAGCGGGGTGCTAGCTTGCCTTTGATTCCGAACCTTCTGACTCCTCTGATCGGTGACACTTTCAGATAGACAAAGTCTCCGACTTCGAAACTCAGCTCTCTTCTTCTTGTGTCTGCATAGCTTCGCTGCCTTGATTGCGCTATCTTCAGATTCTCTCGGACCATCCTGATGTTCTCTTCGGCTTCGAGCAGAATGTCTGGCCCAAACACCTGCTTTTCTCCAGGCTGATCCCATTGCAACGGAGTTCTACAACTCCTTCCATAGAGCGCTTGAAATGGTGACATCTTCAAACTGGCCTGGTAACTGTTGTTATAGGAAAACTCTGCATAGGGCAATCGCTTATCCCATCCGGACTGATCTTGCAACGCACAGGCTCTCAACATGTCTTCGAGAATTTGATTGGTCCTTTCAGTCTGGCCATCTGTCTGCGGATGATAAGCTGAACTGAAATTCAGATGTGTGCCCAAAGCTTCATGCAACTGCTGCCAGAAATGAGAGGTGAACTGCGTTCCTCTGTCTGACACTATCTTCTTTGGCACACCATGAAGACAAACGATCCGAGACATATACAATTCTGCCAGTACTGCACTGTTGTAGCTGGTCTTGACAGGTATGAAGTGGGCTGACTTGGTTAAGCGGTCCACCACTACCCAAATGGAATCGTAGCCGGCTCGAGTGCGAGGCAATCCGACTATGAAATCCATACTGATCTCATCCCATTTCCACTGAGGAATTTGCAACGGTTGCAACAATCCAGCTGGTCTCTGATGTTCGGCCTTGATCCGCCGACAACTATCACACATAGCCACATGCTCCGCGATTTCCCTCTTCATTCCGTACCACCAGAATTTCTTCTTCAGATCCTGATACATCTTCTCACTGCCAGGGTGAATCGAATAGGCTGTCTCATGAGCTTCCTTGAGAATCAACTCCCGAATGGACTGGACATTGGGAACACACAAGCGGTCTTTGAACCATATCACGCCTTCTGCATCTTCTCGAAAATATTTGCCTCTGCCATCTAGAATCAGTCGCCGGATCTCACTGATCTTCTCATCATTCTTCTGCGCTTCTTTGATTTCGCGCTCCAAGGTAGGTTCCAACTCAACTGTGACTCCTCGCGAATTGTTCAGAAATCCGAGACTCAACCTGTCGAACTCCTTGGCCAACTCATAAGGCATCGGACGAGCTACCATCAGATTGACTTGACTCTTTCTGCTCAAAGCATCTGCCACTACGTTTGCTTTGCCTGGATGGTAATGGATCTCCAACTCATAATCTTTGATCAACTCTAACCATCTTCGTTGCCTCATGTTCAATTCTGACTGAGTGAATATGTACTTCAGACTCTTGTGATCTGTGTAAACATCGCATTTCTGTCCATACAGATAGTGCCTCCATGTCTTCAGTGCGTGAACCACTGCTGCCAACTCTAGATCATGGATTGGGTAATTCTTCTCATGAACCTTCAGCTGTCGGGACGAGTAAGCCACAACTCTTCCCTCTTGCATCAACACGCATCCCAACCCTGTGTAACAAGCATCACAGTACACAGAGAAGGGCTTGTGCACATCAGGCAAGACTAGGACAGGCGCTGTTGTCAACTTCTCTTTCAGCGCTTCGAAGGCTTCTTGGCATTTCTGGGTCCACTTGAACTCAACCTTGTTGCCTAGCAATGCTGTCATTGGTTTCGCAATCTTCGAAAATCCTTCAATGAATCGCCGATAATATCCGGCCATTCCAATGAAACTCTTGATTCCTCGGGCATCTGTTGGCGCTTTCCAGTTCAGAATGTCTGCCACTTTCTTCGGATCCACAGCCAATCCTTCTTTGTTGATTATGTGACCCAAGAATAGGACCTCATTGATCCAGAACTCACACTTGCTCAACTTTGCATACAACTGGTGCTCTCGCAATCTCTGCAATACCATCCTCAAATGATCTGCATGCTCTTCTTCACTTTGAGAATAAACCAGAATGTCATCAATGAATACCACCACAAACTTATCGAGATAATCCATGAATACACTGTTCATCAAGTTCATAAAGAATGCTGGTGCATTGGTCAAACCAAAAGACATCACTGTGAACTCATACAAACCATACTTGGTAATGAATGCCGTCTTCGGAATGTCCGAAGGTCGGATCCTGAGCTGATGATAACCTGACCTCAGATCAATCTTGGAGAACACACTGGCTCCCCTCAACTGGTCAAACAGATCTTCTATTCTGGGCAAGGGATACTTGTTCTTGATCGTGACTTCATTCAAAGCTCGATAATCGATACACATCCTCTTGGTGCCATCTTTCTTTTCCACAAACAGGACAGGGGCGGCCCAAGGCGAGGTGCTTGGCCGGATGTAACCTTTCTCTGACAGTTCATCAATCTGCTTCTTAAGCTCAACCAACTCTGGTCCAGATATTCTGTAAGCTCTCTTAAAGAGAGGGGCGGTTCCAGGAAGAAGCTCTATGGCAAACTCAACTTTCCGCTCTGGTGGCATACCCGGTAAGTCCTTTGGAAACACATCTGGGAATTCAGACACAACCTTGATACTCTCAATCGGGTCTGCTTCACTGCTATCGACAGCCATCTGATAACAACTTCCTTTCTTCGGCTCAGGCGGGACTAACTCGGTCACCACTTCCTCTCCTAGTGGGGACACCAACTTGATTGTCCTTTTATCACAACTGATAACTGCCTGATACTTATCTAGCCAATTCATCCCTAGGATGACATCTATTCCCTGAGTACCCATTATTATAAGGTTAGCGGGAAACGCTATCCCCCTTATTTCCACACTTACATTCAAACATATGCTATCAGCTCGAATTCTACCACCGGCTGAGTCAATTTGAATGGGGGTTGACATGGTAGTAATTGGAAGATTATGTGCTTCTACCCATGATGCAGTAATGAAAGAATGTGTTGCTCCAGTATCAAATAACACTTCTGCAATATGGGAGTCGACTGGGAACATACCTACTATCATGCCGGGGGTCTCCTGAACTGCTTCAGCCTCCAAGTGGTTCAGTCTTCCATGATTATAGCGCGGTTGAGAGCGGTTGCCTGATCCAGGCTGGGGCACATTCTGCTTTGCTGGGGCATTGGGGCCTGACGGCTGCTGGGCTGCTTTCTTCGGACATTGCATCACCCAATGGCCTTGCTCTCCACAGTGGAAACATGCTCTGTTTCCAACCTGAGCTGGTGCTGCCTGATTGTTCTGCTAGTTTGCTAGGGCAGGAAGACGAGGTGCTTGCTGATTCTGCCTCTGAAACTGGCCTCCTGACTGATTGCTCTGACGGTTCTGGTACTGATGCTGAGGATACTGCCTTTGGAACTGCTGATACTGCTGACGCTGCTGATGCTGCTGAGGTGGACGCTGATTCTGCCTGAACTGCTGAGGTTGATTGCCTGAGAAACGAGGGCGGCTGCTGCTTCCAGGCTGGGGTCCACTGATCTTGCGCTTACGATCCTCCATCTCCTTACGCTTCCTTTCTGTCATGATTGCTCTGTCAATCAGGTGCTGGAATGTCGGGAAGGTATGATTCATCAGCTGGTACTGAAGAGGGTCAACCAAGCCTCTCAAGAAACGGTACTGTCGCTTAGCGTCGGTGTTGACATCTTCAAGAGCATAGCGAGACAGCTGCAGAAACCTGTCCCGGTACTCACTGACAGATGTTGACCCTTGCTTAAGGGCCAGGAACTCCTCCTTCTTCACTGTCATCAGACCTGCGGGCACATGGTACTGACGAAAGCTACCTCTGAACTCTTCCCAGGTGATGGCATCGGGGTTGGCATGGGTGGCGAGGTAAGACTCCCACCATGATTGGGTTGCTCCTCTCAACAGACGGGGACCATACAAGACTTTCTCCCTGTCATCACACTGAGCGGTATGCAACTCCCGCTCCACAGTGCGCAGCCAATCTTCAGCATCCATGGGGTCAGAAGAGTGAGCGAACGTTGGGGGATGACCTCTCATGAATTCAGCATGCTTGTCTCTGGGCATCTGAGGCATCTGAGGCTGGGGTGGTGCTTGCTGCTGTTGCTGCTGCTGCTGCTGAATGGCGGCCAGAGTCTGACCGATGGCCTGAACTGCCTGAGTCTGCATCAGAAACATCTGCTCGATCGACATCGGGGGCGGGGGTGGCAGGTGCTGCTGCTGGGGCACCTCATCCTGCGGAGCGGCTCGCTCCTGCTGAGCACGCCTTCCTCCTCTGCGCCTGTTCTCTGACATCTGCAGAACGCAACCACACATCAGAACTGATCTGGCAAATCTTGCAGCATAAGAAAAGAGTATAGAATTCTCCAACAGCACTGAACAGATGAGCATCTTCACTG
Organism: Zea luxurians; assembly: GCA_029449295.1. NCBI lineage: Eukaryota > Viridiplantae > Streptophyta > Magnoliopsida > Poales > Poaceae > Zea > Zea luxurians. The sequence goes on from JAOPSE010000005.1 coordinate 68,167,374, forward strand.
ATCTCCATCGCAGACCACACAGCTTCTCAGATAAAGAGGAAAGTAGAATAAAGGGTTTCCCAACTATATAACTAACTCCATTAACATAATAGGTAAACCAAAATGCAGGGGATACCCACACTCTGGTGACAGTCATTACAAAGATCCAAACCAAACATAGTTCATCATGACGAACATAAATGCACAGGATATAGCAAACTACCCTGTCTAACTAAGACTAACAAAAACCGGGACTAACGCTAAGACTGAAGCTTCTATGTATATATATTTCGTATTAATTACAAGATCCAACTCTAACGAGCTATGGTTCTAGATTTATCTTGGTCTTGCAGTCGGGATTGCCATAAGACTAGAGTCCACGCCGAGGTGAGCGGTACGGGTGCTGAGTCCCGACGGGAGCGGGGGAACCATCATCCAAGTGACGACGTTCCGCGCGCTCAGCCCGCAGCAGGACGATCTCAGCACGAGCCCTACTCAGCTCGTCTAGTGCATGGTCCAGCTCCGTGTTTAGCACGGCGGCTAGGTTGACTGTGCTGCTCAACCTAGGATTGTCCTCACCAGCAGGTGAAACAATCACGCCTCCTGTGCTGCCAGATGGACAGCGGGGTAATACTTCAGGTCGAGACCGTCAGCTACCCCACCGAGAACCGAGCAGTAGTGCGAAAGCGCACGCCGTGCAGCATCCTGCATGGCTGCCTCAGCTGAGTCCCGCTCAGAGATAGAATAGTGCTCTGAGCAAGCCTCCGCGCCCTGAGACTGTTCTCCAGACGGCGCACCAAACAGGTCGCCTCCCAGCGGTCCGGGTAGACCCCGCGACTATGCTGGTAGACCACGCAGCGATACTCGATGGACCAAGTACGCCGGTCAAGTGCCCGACGTAGCAGGGTGTCGAGCGCATCGTGGAAGTGACACCCGCGAGCAGCGTCGCGAGTGATGGGTCGAGCAACCCATCCTTCCGGCTCATGGTTAGCAGAGAGGTCGATGTCGTGGCTCGGGCTGTCGTCGCCACCTCCGTCGTCTGGGTCTCCTCCAGCAGCTACTCCAGAAGCTGGGGCGCCCAGTGGTGGTGCAGGGGGCGCCTCCAGGGGAAGCACAGGAGAGCAGCTCCTCACAGACTCTATCTCCTGCTGGAGCGAGAAGGAAGAGCCCTGCTGCTCCTGTCGTCGATGTTCATGCTCCTCATGCAGGCGGTGGTGCAGTCTCTCCAAGTGGCTGGACTGTCCGGCCACGGGACGGCGAAGCGGACGCTCAGCAAGGCGGGAGGGTAAGAAGGGGATGACGGACTTTTGTGCAGTGTGTCTAAGACGAGCCATCTACAAAAGACATCGCAAGCAAAAGGGTGAGAACAGAATCAATATGATCAGCAAGTAATGAATCATAAATACATGAAGGATTAGAATAAAACATAATTTTCAGCAAGGTATAATATATAGTAGAACATAGGTTTGGTCGGTTTGACCAACTTTTGAAGGGATATCAAAGTCAAGGCAGGGACAGAGGTCTATAATCCTTAGAATGACCATTCTACTCTAGGTTAGCGGTCCTACAGTCAGCACGGCTTTGATACCACTTATGTCACACCCGGTTTTAGAAGGCAAACCGAATGCGAACCATGTACGTGCCAGGATCAGTTATTCACGTACACAGCAGTTACATAACATGGACATCATCACACAGTGCTCAAATAGTATTAAAAGGGAAATAATAGTCGATTACATCATACGTCTGAGACGTCCATATAGCTCTTACAATAAATCAAAGTGCGGAAAAGAAACGTAGATAACGCGGCCTTCACAGGCAGCCGACTGGGGGTTGCCGCTAACCCACACCTAGAACTCGTCGTAGTCTTGGAACTCCTGGAAGTCTCCTTCCACAGCTTCATCTTCTCCTGAGCAGTGGTTGCAATGCTGACAACCTGGGGGGGTTTGGTGTGTAGAGCAAGGGTGAGTACACATCAACATACTCAGCAAGCATCCTGTTTGGCTGTAGTGGACTAGCTTTATGTGGGGATAAGTCAAGCAGTTGCTTTTAGTTGGTCAGGTTATTACTTACTAGTAGAAAGCCAGGTTTTAACATTAACCCAAGTTATTAGCCCAATGTATCCTTTCCAAACGGAAAGAATACCACTTACCAGCACCATAATCATAATCAGAACCATCAATCTCATTGCCACCTGTACCAAAATGTCTCTGATCAAGTATCACTAATCTCTGGAGCTCCCTTGGCCGCTCATAACCGCGAGCACGGCTGATATATCAGTTTCATAACACTCTGCAGAGGTTGTGCACTTTACCCACAAGTCGTGATTCCCTTTCTGCCCGGAGAGAGCTACTCCCCATTGACCACTACCTAGGTGGTCCAGCAGGGCATCACTACGTAGCCTTTACAAAGATTCCCCGAGGCTGTAGCCGCCCGTTAGGTTTCCTAAATGTACCGCACTCCTCCCCAAGGGACAAATCAACCTTGGCAGAGCGAGCCGCATACACCGAGCCCCATTGACGGCATGACGGCGAAGCGAACTACACCCCGGTTCCTCTAATTATTCAGCTAAGGGCATCCCATTCCACCCTCATGGTTGCACTGTTTTCCCGGGCGGTCATCCATTGAACAGGTCCTTACGGAGAGGCACTCGAGAAACCGCTCGAGTCCCCTTAAATGCCACAAGTATGATCATAAATAAGAAGGGGAAAACAGCGTATCATAGATAATCACATCATGTTCATTGATTTGGGTTGAGCAATAGCATCAAACTAAGCAGTAATAATCCGACCCAAATAGGTAATCAAGGACATGGATAACAAAAGCTAGTAAATCCTTAGGTATAAATGTGTAATGCGGGAGGTGAATTAAAGAATATATAGGACAGAAATAGGTCAAAGGACACTTGCCTCCACCAACCAACTGCTGCTCAGGGGCTTCTCCTGCGAATTCCTCGGGCTCTTCGACCGGATCGTTCTCTATGCGAGCGCAAACATACATACATCCACATATTTAATACAAAAGAACAGTACACCATACAAGGGAACAAGTAAAGTGAATATGCATCAAGTATGACATTCGATATCGCATTTGTTATGGTTAGAAAGAAACGGGGAAAGGTCTCGCAGGGGGTTAAAGCTTATGTACTAATGATTAGTTACAATTGGTTCTTAACAAAAGAATTCTATTATATGCACTAATGGAAACCTAGTCATTTTTAGTTGATCAACATTGAACGAGATAAACAATTAATTACATGAATCAACTAGCGTAACGGGATTCTAAATTAAGCTTCCTATTTCAATAGCATGAACAATGATTAGCCTACCTAAAATAAAATAGCTATGATAACAGAAAGTAAAACAAAATAAATAAAATAAAAAAATAAAATAAAAAAAGGGGGGCGGTTGAACCGGCCTGGGGCAGGGGCGGGGGCGGCCAAGCCGACGGTGGGCGGCCGAGCTGGCGCGGGGGGGGGGGGGGGGGGGGGGGGGGGGCGGTTGAACCGGCCCTGGGGGCGGTTGAACCGGCGGCTGGGCCGGCGGGCGCGCAGGGGCGGGGGCGCGGCCAGGCGGGCGGCCAGGGCGCGGCCAGGGCGGCCAGGGCACGGCCGGGGCGCGGCTGGGGCGCGGCTGGGGGCGCGGCTGGGGCCGGCTGGGGGCGGCCGAGGGCGGCTGGGCCGGCGGCCAGGGTGGCCAGGGGCGGCCAGGCGGCTAGGGGCGGCGCGGCCAGGGCGGCTGGGCCGGCCAAGGGGAGAGGAGGGGAGAGGGGAGAGGGAGGGAGGAGGGGGGAGGGGGGCTCACCGGGGACGGGCGAGCGACGGCGAGGGGCGGCGGTTGGGCCAGCGGCAGGGGCGGCCGAGCTAGGGGTAGGGGGCGGCGGCGGCTAGGGTGGGGAGAGGGAGAATGGGAGGGAGGGAGAGAGGGGTAAGGGGAAAAGGGGAGGGGGTGGGGGCGGTTGGGCCGGCTAGGCCCAAGAGGGGCGCGCGGGGGCGGCTGGGCCGGCTAGGAGGCGGCCCACGGCGCGGGAGAGAGAAAAGGGAGGGGAGAGAGAAAGAAAAAGAAAAAGAAAGAAAAAAAAGAAAAGGTTTCTTCTCATTTTCGAAATCCGATCTTCCTAGATGAATGCATTTACACTTTCAAACAATCAAAGAATGCATAGTTTGGCATGGTGCATCAATCAACATAAAGCAATTTAGGGTTTTTCTTTACACGGGAATTCCAAACCGAATCCCGCTAGCTTTGGAAAAGGTCAAGGTCTAGCGAGGGAAAAAGAAAAAGAAAAGGTAACGCCCGAATTTGGCGAGTGAAGAAAAGAAAAAAATTCAACTGCAAAAATTCGGGGCGTTACATAAACCCCCCGCCCCCACCACAGGTGAAGAGCAGGTGGCCCCGGAGGAGGACTACTATGATGAGTTCAACGAGGTCTAGGTGTCGTCTCCCAGTCAGCTTGATAGCACCGAGAAAATATTATTAGTTCGATTTATTTATTATCAGTTATTTTGTAAGACATTTCCGCTATGTAATAAAGTTTGTGACATTTATCTCTATACATTGAGTCATTGCATGTGTTAGTCTTCTTTGGCGCACATATGAGACGCACCCGGGTTTGCCTCTTAAATCCGGGTGAGATAGTAATCAACTTTCTGAATAATAGAAGGAACAAACTGCTGGTGCCAACATAGCCAATAGGGCTAAGCAATTATACCAACTAAGTTCAAGCAAAGCTCAAACTTAGCCCCAGGAACAGGTTTGGTCATCATGTCAGCTGTATTGAAGTGTGTACTGATCTTGCATACCATCAATTTACCTTCTACAACTATTTCCCAGATATAATGATACTTAATATCAATGTGCTTTGTCCTCTCATGAAACATCTGATCCTTTATAAGGCAAATAGCACTCTGACTGTCACAGAACAATGTAATACAAGATGTATCTCCACAAAACTCAGCATATAGACCTTTCAACCAAACGACCTTTTTTCTAGCATCACAAGATGCAACATACTCTGCATTTGTAATAGACAAAGCAATTATGGGCTGTAAACAAACCCTCTAACTGATTGCACATCCACCAACTATGAATACATAACCTTTCAATGATCTTCTCTTGTTAAAATCTGCTCCATAATCAGAATCAACATATCCAACAAGTCCATATTTGACCTTGCCAAATTGCAAACAAGCAATAGACGTTCCGCGCAAGTACATGAAAATCCAATTAACAGCTTCCCAATGTGTTCTACAGGATTAGCCATGTATCTGCTAACCAAACTCATAGCATATGACAAATCGGGATGTGAGCAAACCATAGCATACATCAAAGAACCAACAATACTAGAATAAGGCACCTTTGACATATACTTTAAATCTTCATCTTTGGTTGGACATTGAGCAGATGACAACTTGAAGTGAGAAGCAATGGGAGTACTTACTAGATTAGAATCATGCATATTGAAACGGCGCAAAACCTTCTAAATATAATTATGTCGACTGAGGAACAACAAACTAGATCTCCTATCTCTCCCAATCTTCATGCCAAGAATCTTTCTAATGGCTCCTAGGTCCTTCATCTCAAACTCGCTACTTAATTGTGCCTTTAAGGTAGCAATCCCCTTGCTCTTGGCGGACATCAACTTGTCATCAACATATAACAACAAATAGATAGGTGAACCATTAAAAAATTTAATATAGACACAACTATCATATTGGGACCATTTGAAGCCATTATAAATCATAAATGAATCAAACCTCTTGTACCGCTGCCTCAGAGACTGCTTCAAACCATAAAGAGACTTCTTCAATTTACAAATAAAATCCTCCTTACCAGGAACCATAGAACCCTCAAGCTTATCCATATAAATTTCTTGCTACAACTCTCCATGCAAGAAAGCAGTCTTCACATCTAACTGTTCAAGCTCAAGATCTTGCATGGCAACAATAATTAAGAAAGTATGAATAGAGCTATGCATATAATCAATTCTTAGTATTTGACTAAAACCTTTTGCAACTAACCTTACCTTAAACCTTGGACGCTCACTTGGAGATAAACCCTCCTTTTTTGAAGATCCATTTGCAGCAAACAGTCTTCTATTCTTTAGGCAAGCAAACAATGTCCCATGTACCATTTTTCAAGTGACTACATCTCCTCTTGCATAACAAACACCCATTTATCACGATCATTGGAAACCATTGCTTCATGATAAGTGGAAGGTTCTGTACTTCGGTCAACATCCTCTGCACAACTCAGAGAAAAACCAATGTTGCATTCTTCAATCAATCTCCTCGGAGGCCTAATATCTCTTTTGGCCCTCCCAACTGCAATAGGCTGTTGTGATTGCTGCACAACAGGAGAAGAATGCTTAGTGGACAAAGAATCATCAATTATGGGTGAAATATTGAAAGGGAAATTGGGTTAACCATTTCCTATAACTAATTTTGGTGGTTGACGACCAACACAAACCTATGGACTAATTAGTTTGTCTAGAACTCATGTATTACAGGTGCATAAGATTCAACACAAACCAATAAAAGAATGCTTAGTGGACAAAGAATCATCAACTTTGGTGTGCTGAAGAATGGCGCACCGGACTATCCGGTGTGCCAGACCGTACAACTCCAAACTAGCCACTTTCGGGAATTCCAGGGCGCGCTCCGCTATAATTCACCGGACTGTCCAGTGAGCCAGCAGAGCAACGACTATCCAGCGCCAACGGTCGACTCTGCCAAGTGAACAGTGCAGCACAGTGTCGCGCAGAAGTCAGAGCAGCGAAGTTAGAGGGGGCACCGGACTATCCGGTGCCACATGAGGACAAAGCCTCCAACGGTCAACCAGCTCCAGACCCTAATGGTTGGCTGATGTAGCAGCGCACCAGACACTGAACAGTGTGTGTCCAGTGGCGCACCGGACTGTCTGGTGCGCCCATCGCCAGCAGCCTCCCGACGGCTGTGGAAGTGGTTGGGGGCTATAAATACCCCCAACCACCACAACCATTGGCATCTAAGTTTTCAGAGATCACATTCAATACAAGAGCTAGTGCATTCACTCCAAGACACATTTCCAAAGATCAAACTCCTCTCCAAGTCTAGAATTCATCTCAACCACTTAGTGACTTGAGAGAGAGTGTGTTTGTGTTCTTTTGCGCTCTTGTTGCTTGGATTGCTTTCTTTCTTTCTCATTCTTGTTCTCAAGTGACTTGTAATCAAAGCAAGAGACACCTAAGCGTGTGGTGGTCCTTGCGGGGTCTTAGTGACCCGATTGATTAATGAGAAGGCTCACTCGGTCTAAGTGACCATTTGAGAGAGGGAAAGAGTTGAAACAGACACGGTCTTTGTGACCTCCTCAACGAGGACTAGGTTCTTTGGAACCAAACATCGAAAAAAAATCACCGTGTTCACTCGCCTTATTTCTTGTTTGATTTGTTTTCCCTCTCATTCGGACTTGAATTTAATTCTAACGCTAACCCCGACTTGTAGTGTGTGTTTAAAGTTATAAATTTCAGGTTTTGCCTATTCACCCCCCGCCCCCTCTAGGTGACTTTCAATTGGTACAAGACTCCGGACCGGTTTTGGGCATCAAGCATGAGTTCTCTTCTCCCTACACACCTCAACAAAATGGTGTAGTGGAAAGGAAGAATAGAACTATACTAGATTGGCAAGGACCATGCTTGATGAGTACAAGACTCCAGACCAGTTTTGGGCGGAAGCAATCAACACTGCTTGCTACCCCATCAACCGGCTCTACCTTCATTAAATCCTCAATAAGACATTATATGAACTTCTAACCGGTAAAAAGCCCAATGTTTCATATTTTAGAGTCTTTGGGAGTAAATGCTTTATTCTTATTAAGAGAGATAGAAAATCTAAATTTGCTCCTAAGGCTGTAGAAGGCTTCTTACTAAGTTATGACTCAAACACAAGGGCATATAGTCTTCAACAAATCCACTGGATTAGTTGAAGTTTCTTGTGACATTGTGTTTGATGAGACTAATGGCTCCCAAGTGGAGCAAGTTGATCTTGATGAACTAGATGATGAAGAGGCTCCTTGCGTTGCCCTAAGGAACATGTCCATTGGGGATGTGTGTCCTAAGGAATCTGAAGAGCCCACACTAGCACAAGATCAACCATCATCTTCCATGCAAGCATCTCCACCAACCCAAGATGAGGATTAGGCTCAAGATGATGAAGATGAAGATCAAGAGGATGAGCCACCCCAAGAGGAGGACAATGATCAAGAGGGAGATGAAAATAATGAAGACAAGGAAGATGATCAAGAAATTCAGGGTCAAAGACCACCACACCCAAGTGTCCACCAAGCAATTCAAAGAGATCACCCCGTCAACTTCATCCTTGGTGACATTCATAAGGGGGTAACCACTAGATCTCGAGTTGCACATTTTTATGAGCATTACTCTTTTGTTTCCTCTATTGAGCCATACAGAATAGAGGATGCACTAAGAGATCCGGATTGGGTGATGGCAATGCAAGAGGTGCTCAACAACTTCATGAGGAATGAGGTATGACATTTAGTTCCACGTCCTAATCAAAATGTTGTAGGTACCAAATGGGTATTCTACAACAAGCAAGATGAGCATGGTGTGGTGACAAGAAACAAAGCTCGACTTGCAGCCAAAGGTTATTCGCAAGTCGAAGGTTTGGATTTCGATGAAACTTATGCACTCGTAGCTAGGCTTGAGTCAATTCGTATATTACTTGCCTATGCTACTTACCATGGCTTCAAGCTTTATCAAATGGACGTGAAGAGTACCTTCCTCAGTGGACCCATCAAGGAAGAGGTCTATGTTGAGCAACCTCTCGGCTTTGAAGATAGTGAGTACCCTAACTATGTCTATAAACTCTCAAAGGCTCTTTATGGGCTAAAACAAGCCCCAAGAGCATGGTATGAATGCCTGCGAGAATTTCTTATCACTAATGGCTTCAAAGTCGAAAAGGTCAATCCTACTCTCTTTACTAAAACTGTCGCCAAAGACTTGTTTATATGCCAAATTTATGTGGATGATATTATATTTGGGTCATGATTCAAAAATTCGAGATGTCTATGATGGGGGAGTTGAAGTATTTCCTAGGATTTCAAATCAAGCAACTCCAAAAGGGCACCTTCATCAGCCAAACAAAGTACACTCAAGACATTCTTAAGAAGTTTGGAATGAAGGATGGCAAACCCATCAAGACACCCATGGGAACAAATGGGCATCTTGACCTCGACATGGGAGGTAAATCCGTAGATCAAAAGGTATATCGGTCGATGATAGGATCTTTACTCTATTTATGTGCATCTCGACCGGATATTATGCTTTCAATATGCATGTGTGCAAGATTTCAGGCAAATCCTAAGGAAGTTCACCTTAGGGCTGTGAAGAGAATCATGAGATACTTAGTTTACACTCCTAAGTTTGGACTTTGGTACCCCAAGGGATCCACATTTGATTTAATAGGATATTCCGATGCCGATTGGGCAGGGTGCAAAATTGATAGGAAGAGCACATCAGGGACTTGTTAGTTTCTGGGGAGATCTCTGGTGTCTTGGGCTTCAAAGAAACAAAACTCCGTAGCTCTTTCCACTGCCGAAGCCGAGTACATTACCGCAGGCCATTGTTGTGCGCAATTACTTTGGATGAGGCAAACCCTCAGGGACTATGGCTACAAATTGAGCAAAGTCCCTCTCCTATATGATAATGAGAGTGCAATCCGCATGACGGATAATCCCGTTGAACACAGTCGCACTAAACACATAGACATTCGGTAACACTTTCTGAGGGATCACCAACAAAAGAGAGATATCGAAATTGCTTATGTAAACACCAAGAACCAATTAGCAGATATCTTTACCAAACCATTAGATGAGAAAACCTTTAGCAAACTTAGTAATGAGCTAAATATTCTTGATTCTCGGAATTTTGATAAAAACATTGCACACATAGCTAATTTATATACCTTTGATCATGTCTCTTTCATTTGGTGTAATTGCATATTTCTTATTCTTCTTGTACCAAGGCTAAGACTAATATGTTTCCACGAGTATATCTTGTATTAGTCTTAGATTAAAAGGGAAATGGAGTGTTCGGCAAAGACAATGCTTCCACTCAACGCTAATGGTATTATCTACCCTTTGTCGGTATTCCGCAAACTCTCAATGGTATGACCTTTCACTCGTATTTATTTCACCATTTGAGAGGTAATATTACGCCCCAAAGGGGGAGAAAATGCTCAAAGGGCTCCAAAGTTCTCCGTTTTTGGTGATTCATGCCAAAGGGGGAGATAATATTTAGCCCAAAGCAAAAGGACCACACCACCATTTCAAAATTTTCACAAATGTTTGTTTTTTAATTGGTATTCAAGGAACTTTTGAATTAGTATGATTTTTCAATTGATATCTTCAAAAGTAAAATTTCAATTAATGTATTCTCAATTGGTATCTATGTCTAAATTGATCCTTCAATTGATTTCCTTAAAAGTCAATTTTCAAATTGGTATCTATTTCAAAAACCCTCTTGAAAGCTAAGGGGAGAATTCATTCAGGGGGAGTTTTGAAAGTTCCCTATGCCCAGGAACAGGATCTGGATGTCGCCTAGAGGGGGGTGAATAGGCGAATAATAATTATCACTTTATAACTGGAAATTCTTACTCTGCTCGAAGGCTAGATCGCAGTGGAATGAAAGACCCTTTGAGTAGGTTGCAGCGGAATTGAAGTTCTGTCTTAAAATACCCTGCACTTTGAAGACAGCTTGTACCACGTATAAATATTGAAGTGCAAGTATAAACAACAAATAAGATAGAGAAACAGCACACAACACAGAGCAGAGCACACAGACACAGGGATTTATCCCGAGGTTCGCCCAAACCTAAAATGCTTGCCTAGTCCTCGTTGGAGTTAGCCACACCTTGGCTTGGAGTCTATTTCAACTCCTTCCTCCGTTTGCTCAGATCTGTCAGTGTGATAGATAGAGCCTTCCACTATGTTGATATCAGTTACAACGATGCCGTGGATGCTTACAATCTTCTCGACAGCACTCCGGCAGAGTAACAATGCGCTCAAGATATTGCTCTAGCTCTCAGCAGCACTTCCCCTCTCTCTAAAAGCTTATAACTTCACCTCTACACAAACTAGAGAGATACACAAGAGAGGGAGAGAGAGAGAGAATTGATCTAAATGATGTATGCACTTGATGGCTACACTTGTGTACTTGTTTGAGGCACCTAGGGGTCCCTTTTATAGCCCCAAAGGGCCTAGGAGCCATTGGAGCTTCATTTGGAAGCTCCCAGCCTTCCCTAGTTGCGGGTGCACCGGACTGTCCGGTGGCGCACCGGACAGTGAACAGTAACGGATCTGATTGATAGTTTCCTTCTCTGGAACAGCTAGTCATTGGTGCACCGGACAGGGTACTATTCACTATCCTGTGCACCGGACGGGTCACTATTCACCGTCCTGTGCACCAAACACAGCTACTATTCACTGTCCTGTGCACTGGACACAGCTACTATTTACTGTCCTGTGCACCGGACACAGTTACTATTCACTGTCTTGTGCACCGGACAGAGTTACTATTCACTATCCTGTGCACCGGACAGCTACTATTCACTGTCCTATGCACAAGCCAACAGCACACTAAGTGATTTTTCCTCCGTTCTTTCTCCGTTTGACTTCAACTTTTGGGAGGATTTTCCTGAGACTTAACAAACACATTTAGAGTATAATCCAATTGATTTAGTCCTAGAAACTTACATCTTTCTTGTTCTTCTCCTAGCTTTTCTATTTCTCCTCCAAAGAGCTCATAATGGTACTTTCTCTACAAAAAGAGTTAGAGAGCAAACCAAAGCACCAAACTTGTAGTAAGAGGTGTATGCAACATGGTTGAACACTCAAACCTTACATACTTAACCTTTTTCATCGTTTTACCCAATTTGGCATGTTTGAGGTCGATGTTGGACTCTAAACCATTAAGTCAACTTGACTTGATCTAGATTGACATATCTGAGCTCCAACTCCCTTGTTCATTTCTCGAGCTTGATCTTGGGCCTTATGACTTACACCACATAAATGTAGATGTTACCTCATTGGTTGTAAGTCATGTCCTTATGTAGTGATCCTTGATGTACCATAACTCTTAACTTGATCAACCTTGACTTTGCAAGTCTTCTTCTTCACCCCTGGCTTTGGGTTCCTGGTCTCCTTGACCTTCTCCCGTGCACTCGGTACCTCAAAGCTCTTCTTGCCTCCATCCTTGGCTTGATCGGTTGTCTCTGAGTTACGCACATCGAGTCTCACTTAAGCAGTGTTCATTATCTATAGATAATTCAGTCTTTGGACCATCACACTTGTTCACTTGTGTTGAACCCTATTAGCTTTGCATTAAACACCTATTCAACACTTAGCACACTTGTTAGTCCTTTAATTGGGTTGTCATCCAAACACCAAAACCGACAAGAGAGCTTTCAATCTCCCCCTTTTTGGTGATTGATGGCAACACAATTAAAGCTTACACAAGAATAAGATTTAAAGCACAAATTTTGAATTCTAAGTTTATAGAATGCTCCCCCTAAATATGTGCTTACATTAAAATCTCAACTTTGGCCTTATATGCCAAATTGCACATACTTAGGCTAACTCGAAGCATAACTACACCTTAGCACCTGTGGGATGCATTGTGTCAAGAATTAAACTGTGATACATATAACACACAAACACACAGAATAAGAGTTAAACACCAATTAAATGGGTATACCATAGGAATATCAACCTACCATTATTCACCATTAAGATACCAATTTAAAGCACCAGAACCACATGACTATCTATTACAGGACAAACATAGTAGATACCAATTGATTCATATCAACGGAAGCACTAATTATGCATTATCACCATATAATACAACAAGAAGCATATGATAAGTATTATCAACAAAACTAACACATTCTTCCTTAAGATCATAGGACCTCAAGGAAACCCCTTTGAGTCCTTTAGCACACACAAAAATTAATCTTCACCCTCTTCACATTTAAGATAAGCTTTCCTCTCAGGTGAGGTAAGCTTTAATGCACAAATTCTCCCCCTTTGACATCAAACACTAAAACCATATTCAAGCAAGAACATAGGATGATGTCAAGGGACAGCAGGGTAAAATGCAACAACCTAACATTACTCCCCCTTACACATTGAACATATGCAACACAAGCATTGGAGAAAAATTAAGGTACAAATACGCAAAAAGGTCAATACCTCCTTTTGTACCTTTACCATTGTTATGGTGTACTTTCCATCTAAGTAGGCGGAGTTGCTTTTGTCTTCAATTTAAGATTTCCATCTTGAAAGTTTTATTTCTAGGGAGCTCCTTCACACTTGTGCCTGATCCTTTATCATGACCTTTTCTTGTTGCTAAGACACCAAACTTAGAACAAGTTATAGTATTGTGGCACAAGATGAATCTTCTATTCTAGTGATTACCAAAAGATACCAATTGAAGCACATTACCAAGGCTACTAATTGAAAGATCATCACTGTCATAGCTCCATGATATTTAAAGATAAGCATCTAGGATCACCAACTATTATAGAGCATGAGCAATCTTTAAATATGCAATTACTCACAACTTTAGATACCAATTACTCACAACTTTCGATACCAATTACTCAACTTGTGGAGGTACCCAAGTCCTGATTGCTCCATTTCTTGCTCATCTTCCCTTTTCCACCTTGAGACTATATAGGATCACTCAAGAAACAGTTAGTCTCAAAAGACACAAGTTATGTGTGCTCCTCCTAAAATTGTGCATCAAGTATTCGAATGACTTGCATCTTGCACATTTTAGCATCCTCAGAACTAGAGGGGATCACAACATACCTTGGTCTAGGCATAATATATCAATTGCATCACAAAAAGATACCAATTGGATAGATGACATAATACAACTTATGACTAGTGGAAACAATGCATGCCTCAAGATATATAACATTTAAAAACAACCTAGGCACGCTTCACACATGATGATCATTGCAACACATATACCAATTGAAAAACGACAAGATCATGCATATAAAACATAATGTCTAAGCACACCATGATTAAGAAGTATTTTATTAGGTACACCAAAGGAAACAACATTTTAAAGCATAAAGCACCTAAGCCAAGATATTACCAATTGAAAAGCAAGAGCATAGCTATGATCACAATCAACGGAACATCAAGATATTCAAAGAAATTGCATAGTTCCATTCTCCATACCTTTGCCTTTTACCTGAATGCCATGAGATCCATTCTTTTAGGTAGTGTGGAGTGAGAGCACTTGTTGTCACCAATTGAGGGCTCCTTTTGCTCATGCACTTCATAGCTCGAGAGGGTGCATTAGAGACACAACATGGATTTCTTGTTTTGGTATACACAGAGTACCAAGACAAAGTAATCATGTGAACATGGACTAAACAAAACTATCATGCTTGCACACAGGTTAATCATTAAAAACCACATAACATGACTTACAGAAAGATACAGGTTTATCCACATACATTAAGAGAGTTAATCATAGTGGATATATCAATTGAAAAGCTACCCATTGAATGATTCAAGAGATATAACCTATAAAGCACATAGTCACGATTGAGCAAGCATGATTATGATCTTGGAAATCATGGATCATTAATTAAAAGATATTCAACACAAGAAATCTCAAAAACATAACTACTCCAAGGATAGGTATAGCATGACAATCCAACTTAAAAGCAATGTTGACTAGAAATAATGCACTTAAGATACACGGGTATCGTCCTTTGGAGAGCAAGTTGCAGATTCTCATCGAAGTCCTTTGCTTGATTCACCAATAATGATTAAGGACCTCTACAACTTATTTAACTTGAGATGAACATGGGATTAGTATTGCACAATAATTCAACCTTGGGTCAATAAATAGACAATAATATTGACAGCTTAAGCATAGAGTTTGAATTAACCATCTTAAGCTCTTCTAAGGTCTCTAGTCCATCTCGAGGCACCTGCATGGTCTAGTTGGCATAGTTTGGTACCCATCTCAAGATGGGTCCATAACGTTCATCTAAAAGAGCCTTTGGTACCCAAATAGCAGTTGTGCTAGTTCTAGGTGATCTCATTACTGATCTAGCACAAGTGTATGATTTGGGTCTCCTAAGCGAATAAGATTGAGATAAATTTACTTGCTTAGGAACTTTACCCTTCTTACATACCTTAGGTAGATGACCATGCTCACCACACATGTAGCAGAAGCGTCACTCAACCTGACATGACACTTGTTGTTTGTCTTTTTCTTAGTGAGGGTCATCTTGGAGGGTGCACACCTTTGATTCTTCATGAGCGGACATGAAGTGATCATATGGTCCTTATCATTGCATCCAAAACATCTCCTCATTCCTTCATCCTTGTCTTTGTGTGGCCAAGACGTAAAAGTGGCCTAATTCCTTGCACTTGAAGCACCTCCTTTTCCTCTTCCCTTTTTGCTCTTGGATGACATAGAGAGATGATCAGTGCAAACAACATGACTAATTGAATATTTACCTTTTCTTGTTTCATGTTGATTGCTTCACTTATTGCCTTAGGAACTTCTTTCTCGTGGAGTTTGACCCTTGCTGCGGTTTCTCCTTCCTCAAGCTTCTTCACCACATGTTCGTAGATATCTTGAGGAAGTCGAGCATAGCGTCTTCTCCTCAATTGTCTTTGTTTCTTGTTCCCAAGCAATTTTCTTTTTGACCCTACAACTTGTTGCTCAATCAAAGATTGGCCTTTCTTGGAGCAGTAGAGGTCAGCACATGATGATATTTTAACTAATTGATCACTTATGCAAGAATGTAGTTCACATGAGTTTAAACTAGTAATTACTACCTCATGAGCAATATCGAGCATGATATGGTCATCAACTAATTCATTATGAGAATAAGATATCATATCATATTTTTCACTTAGAGCAAGTTTTTCTAAATTTATCATTTCTACTTGACTCTTAAGCATAGAATTCTCAGTTTTAAGTTGAGCAACATTAGATAATACATCATGATTATTTCTTTGCTCAAATAAAACAGATTCATACCGTTGGACCAAATTATCATGAGAGCACTTTAGCTTCTCATGTTCTTTGGTCATCTTCTCCAGGCTGTCGTTGGTTTTGATGAGAGTCTCCTCTAGCCTGAGAAGCGTCTCGCCTTGTTCCTTGTTCCTCCTCAACAGCTTAACCAAGAGCACTTTGTTTTCTTTGTTGAGATGGGTGTAGAACCAGCGAATCTCCTCTTCTTCCACATCGCCTGTCTCATTTTCCCTATCATTATTATCGGTGGAAGCAATACAGGAAAATGTACCTTGTGGTGATGAAGACTCATCCTCGCTATCATCCTCATATTCCTCCTCATCATCGCTTTCGTCTCCACTATCATTGTTAGCAATAAGACATTTATAACTAGTGGAAGACAAACCTGTCGGTGAGGTGGATTCATCGTTTGGTTGCCATCGTTTTTCTTCTCCCTTTGAAAGGTTAGTACCACAAGCAACATAGGGAGTAGAAGTAGTATAATTTGACTCAGAATATTTTATTTTAATTCTAGTCCATAGATCATGAGCATCAACAAATAAATCACTGTCACTACTCATGATGGAAAAATAAGCACATCTAGAAAGAGAGTCAACTAAGATGTTGCAAGCATGGTGATTGAGAGATAGAGATCTTAGTTCAGCATTAGAAGGTTTTTTTACTAATATCAGAGGGAAAAATACTTCTACTAAAGATCTGTCTCAAATCAGGATCAATATGCATGAAAGCATTATAAATATAGGCATACCAAGATTTATAATTAGAACCATCGCTTAGAAGAAGTTCTAGAGTTACCTCTTATGACGACATCGTCAACTCTGGACGGCTAAGCCCACACTGGAGAGGCCTAGCTCCGATACCAATTGAAAGTTCCCTATGCCCGAGAACAGGATCTAGATGTTGCCTAGAGGGGGTGAATAGGCGAATAATAATTATCACTTTATAACTTGAAATTCTTACTCTACTCGAAGGCTGGATCGCAGTGGAATGAAAGACCCTTCGAGTATGTTGCAGCGGAATTGAAGTTCTTATCTTAAAATACCCTGCACTTCGAAGACAGCTTGTACCACATATAAATATTGAAGTGCAAGTATAAACAACAAATAAGACAGAGAAACAACACACATCACAGAGCAGAGCACATAGACACAGGGATTTATCCCGAGGTTCGGCCAAGCCTGAAATGCTTGCCTAGTCCTCGTTGGAGTTAGCCACACCTTGGCTTGGAGTCTATTTCAACTCCTTCCTCCGTTTGCTCATATCTGTCAGTACGACAGATAGAGCCTTCCACTATGTTGATATCAGTTACAACGATGCCATGGATGCTTACAATCTTCTCGACAGCACTCAGGCAGAGTAACAATGCGCTCGAGATATTGCTCTAGCTCTCAGCAGCACTTCCCCTCTCTCTAAAGGCTTATAACTTCGCCTCTACACAAACTAGAGAGATACACAAGAGGGAGAGAGAGAATTGATCTAAATGATGTATGCACTTGTTAGCTGCACTTGTGTACGTGTTTGAGGCGCCTAGGGGTCCCTTTTATAGCCCCAAAGGGCCTAAGAGCCGTTGGAGCTTCATTTGGAAGCTCCCAGCCTTCCCTGGCTGCGGGTGCACCGAACTGTCCAGTGGCGCACCGGACAGTGAACAGTAACAGATCTGATTGACAGTTTACTTCTCTAGAATAGCTAGTCGTTGATGCACCGGATAGGGTACTATTCACTGTCTTGTGCACCGGACGGGTCACTATTCACTGTCCTATGCACCAGACACAGCTACTATTCACTGTCCTGTGCACCGGACACAGCTACTATTCACTGTCCTGTGCACCGGACAGGGTTACTATTCACTATCCTGTGCACCGGACAGCTACTATTCACTGTCCTGTGCACCAGCCAACAACACACTAAGTGATTTTTCCTCCGTTCTTTCTCCGTTTGACTTCAACTTTTGGGAGGATTTTCCTAAGACTTAAACAAACACATTTAGAGTATAATCCAATTGATTTAGTCCTAGAAACTTACATCTTTCTTGTTCTTCTCCTAGCTTTTCTGTTTCTCCTCCAACAGAGATCAGAATGGTACTTTCTCTACAGAAAGAGTTAGAGAGCAAACCAAAGCACCAAACTTGTAGTAAGAGGTGTATGCAACATGGTTGAACACTCAAACCTTACATACTTAACCTTTTTCATCGTTTTACCCAATTTGGCATGTTTGAGGTCGATGTTGGACTCTAAACCATTAAGTCAACTTGACTTGATCTAGATTGACATATCTGAGCTCCAACTCCCTTGTTCATTTCTCGAGCTTGATCTTGGGCCTTATGACTTACACCACATAAATGTAGATGTTACCTCATTGGTTGTAAGTCATGTCCTTATGTAGTGATCCTTGATGCACCATAACTCTTAACTCGATCAACTTTGACTTTGCAAGTCTTCTTCTTCACCCCTGGCTTTGGGTTCCTGGTCTCCTTGACCTTCTCCCATGCACTCGGTACCTCGAAGCTCTTCTTGCCTCCATCCTTGGCTTGATCGGTTGTCTCTGAGTTACGCACACCGAGTCTCACTTAAGCAGTGTTCATTATCTATAGATAATTCAGTCTTTGGACCATCACACTTGTTCACGTGTGTTGAACCCTATTAGCTTTACATTAAGAACCTATTCAACACTTAGCACACTTGTTAGTCCTATAATTGGGTTGTCATCCAAACACCAAAACCAACAAGAGAGCTTTCAAGTTTTTATTTAGTGAAAGGAAAAGCAGTTGAAACAGGGAGAGAAATTTCAAATCCTAAAAATGCTTCTTGCAATCATATCCCTATGCCTTTGACTATTTGCAAAAAGACTTTGAAAAGATTTTCCAAAAGATTTGCAAAAACAAACAAGTGGTACAAATGTGGTCCAAAATGTTAAATAAAAGAAAGCCAATCCATTCACTCTTATTCTTAGTAAGACTTTCAATTGGTTTAACTCCAAGTAACTTATGCACAACCTTTTCAATTGCAAACTAGTTACATTTCTGCACTTAATATTTTGCTTTGGTTTGTGTTGGCATCAATCACCAAAAAGGGGAGATTGAAAGGGAAATTGGGTTAACCATTTCCTATAACTAATTTTGGTGGTTGACGACCAACGCAAACCTATGGACTAACTAGTTTGTCTAGAACTCATGTATTACAGGTGCATAAGGTTCAACACAAACCAATAAAAGAATCAAGTTAGGAACACAATTTCAAAGGAGCAAAAGGACTCAAGTGTGCTGAAGAATGGCGCACCGGACTGTCCGGTGTGCCACTAGATAGTGTTCGGTGCACCACCGGACAGTGTCCGGTGTGCTAGACCATACAACTCCAAACCAGCCACTCTCGGGAATTCCAGGGCGCGCTCCGCTATAATTCACCGGACTGTCCGGTGTGCCACCAGACTGTTCAGTGAGCCAGCGGAGCAACGACTATCCAGTGCCAACGGTGGACTCTGCCAAGTGAACAGTGTAGCACAGTGTCGCGTAGAAGTCAGAGCAGCGAAGTCCGAGGGGGCACCGGACTGTCTGGTGCAGCACCGGACTGTCCGGTGCCACATGAAGACAAAGCCTCCAACAGTCGACCAGCTCTAGACCCTAACGGTTGGCTGACGTGATGGCGCACCGGACACTGAACAGTGTGTGTCCGGTGGCGCACCGGACTGTCCGGTGCGCCTATCGCCAATAGCCTCCCCAACGGCTATGGAAGTGGTTGGTGGCTATAAATACCCCCAACCACCACAACAATTGGCATCCAAGTTTTTTAGAGATCACATTCAATACAAGAGCTAGTGCATTCACTCCAAGACACATTTCCAACGATCAAACTCCTCTCCAAGTCTAGAATTCATCTCAACCACTTAGTGACTTGAGAGAGAGTGTGTTCGTGTTCTTTTGCGCTCTTGTTGCTTGGATTGCCTTCTTTCTTTCTCATTCTTATTCTCAAGTGACTTGTAACCAAAGCAAGAGACACCTAAACGTGTGGTAGTCCTTGTGGGGTCTTAGTGACCTGATTGATTAAGGAGAAGGCTCACTCGGTCTAAGTGACCTCCTCAACAGGGACTAGGTTCTTTGGAACCGAACCTCGGTAAAACAAATCACCGTGTTCACTCGCCTTATTTCTTGTTTGATTTGTTTTCCCTCTCTTTTGGACTTGAATTTAATTCTAACGCTAACCCCGACTTGTAGTGTGTGTTTAAAGTTATAAATTTTAGGTTTCGCCTATTCACCCCCCTCTAGGCGACTTTCAAATATCATGAACCCGCAGATCTAGAATAGCAGCATCCTGAAACATATTGTCATCTACATCTAAGTTCTCCACCTACAAACTTACTTTATGTGGAACTGACTGCTAAACATTAGATAAATGATTTGCATAATACATTTCAGATTCTTTAAAAACAATAGTTCTACTCAACATCGCCTTCTTGGTTTTAGGGTTCTATAATTTATATCCTTTACCCCTGAACCCTAACCCAAAAAGACACAGTTTGCTGCTCTAGGCTCTAATTTTCCATTATCAACATGTGTATAGGCAGTGCAACTGAAAACCTTTAACTGTGAATAATCTGAAGGAGTACCAGACCATACCTCAATAGGTGTCTTCTTGTTGAGAGCAATTTAAGCTGATTTGTTAATTAAATAACATGCATGTTGTGGAAGGTGCTTTAGCCCAAAAATGTCTATCATACTAGCATTGAACAACATGCAACGAGCCTTGGAGATGATGGTCTTGTTCATCCTTTTTACTACTCCATTCTGTTGTGGAGTATATGGAATGGAATGGTGCCTCACAATACCTTCCTTCTAGAGAAAGACTTAAAAGCATATGAATAAAATTCAACGCCACTATCAGTATGCAGAACCTTTACCTTCTTCTCGGTCTGCCTTTCTACCATAACTTTCTAATCTTTAAAAACATCAAAAGCATCATATTTATGTTTCAGAAAATAAGGCCACACCCTTCTGGAGTAATCATCAATATTAGTAAGCATTTAACGACAACCACCAAGAGAAGTTTTCCTAGAGGGTCCCCACAAATCAGCATGCACATAATCTAATATGCCTTTACTTTCATGAATAACAGTATTAAATTTTACCTTCTTATGCCTACCAAAAACACATTGCTCACAGAAATACATCTGTTGTATCCTTTGAGAAGGCCTCTTTTTGTCATGTCGAGATCACTCATATGCCCAAGACGCATATGCCATAGCTTAGAATCACTACACTTATCAAACATAACAACAGTAGTGGGAAAAACAATATCATCGGCAATATCAGCAGGTTTAGAAATATCAATAGCATCAGAAACAACAGTAACAGTACAAGTAATAGTATCACCTCTGATTACATATAAATTTGCCACTTTCATATCACTTTTCATAATATTGAGAGAACCTTTTGATACCTTCAAAACTCCACCTAAAGCGGAGTACTTATACCCTTTGAGATCAAGGGTACTCAACAAGATGAGATTTCTGGACATGGTTGGAATGTGTCTCACATCTGTCAATGTATGAATCATGCCATCATGCATCCTGAACTAAGCGGATCCATAGCCAATGACCTCACACGTGGTGTTGTCTCCCATCCGCACAACTCCTCCATTTTGCATAGACTCATAGGCACTGAATAATCTATGTTAGTGCACACATGATATGAACAAGCAGAATCAAGAATCCATTCATCCTTTATTGAGACATAACCAGCAAAAGCAATCAGAACATCACCCTGATCTGAATTTTCTTTCGCAATAGAAGCCTTACCATCATCTTCAGATTTGTTTCTGTTTCAAGATTTATCGTTTCTTTTTTCTATTTTTCTTCAGCTTCCAGCAATCATCAATAAAATGATTTGTCTTCTTGCAGTACTTATAGAACTTATCATTTGTGTTGGACTTAGAGTGTCCTTTGCTTTTCCATCTATTTCCAGGCTTTGAACTTCTATGTTCATCCCTACCCCGAACTGCCAATGCATCACCCTTGGAGGATGATTCTTCTGAGCGAACCATATATTTCATCTTCTCTTTCTGCGCAAGAGCCTCACATACTTCATGTAGGGTTAGTTCATCATGACTGTCTAGAATCGTATCTCGGAAATTTGCAAAAGATGTAGGTAGCGAGCATAACAAAATTAAACCTAGATTCTCATCATCATACTCAGCCTCCATGGACTTCAAATCAGCAACTATCTTCTTAAAGGCTGCTAGGTGATCCTACACAGAGCTGCCTTCCTATAGCTTGTGTGTAAACAGCTTCATCTTCATGTGCATCTTGCTGGTTAGATCTTTTGAAATACAGATCAATTCCAGCTTTAACCACAATGCAGCGACGGTCTTCTCCACCTAAACCTCCTGCAGGATATTGTTAGATAGATGAATATGTGGCAACGCCTTATGATCCTTATGCCTCTCCTCATCAATTCATGTCATAACGTCCTTCTTGCCAAACCCATCTAGGGCATCATCTAGGCCGCGATCGAACTACGAGAGAATCGTCCGCATCTTGACCTACCATAGAGAGAACCTCATGTCGTGATCCAACATCGGTAGATCATACTACACTGATGCCATGTCGACGATCAATCTGATAACCAAAGCTCTGATACTACTTGTTAGCAGGAATGACAGGAAAAAACAAAGTAGATCAACCAACAAATCATACAGCATGGCACACAGATTTATGTGAAAACCCCTTCAATGCAAGAGCACCAGCCAGACGAAACCTTCACTGTATGTGGAGTGTTTACAGAACACCATCTGAATACACGCATCAAACCCTAATTATTCTGGCCCAAGCCTCCCGGTGACGGGCCTCCTCTCCGCTCGCCAACACTACCTCCATATGCAGAATTTGGATCACAAACTCAACACTTTTCGTGTCTTTGTCCATATCATCGGTGGAGCGATCCAATTGAATTGCTCAAACATTTTAGTTTGAGTAATCATCTGACTATCCTTGTAGAGCTTTTTTAATATCTCTTTCTACGTATATCGGGACTCACTGCTACTTATTGTTGGGTTCTTTCTCTTCTGTTAAAGCAGCATCGCTGTCACTACTTAGAGGCACTATTGTGCTTGTAAGAAGGCAAAATGGAGGACATGAACCATATGAAGAAGAAGTATCGAATGGGGGAGAAAACAGAGGAGGAGCACCATATGGATATGCATATGAGTATGAAGGAGGGTTTGGATTGGAGAATGGTGGTGGAGGAGGAGCATTAGTGTAGGAGGACTATTAGTGGTAAGATCATCATTTGAAGGAGAAGGAGCATCCATATGAGATCGATAGGGATACAAAGGAGCATGAGTGGGTATGGAAATAGATGTTATGGTGTGTGGGAACAAGGACAAATAGAAGTATCCTCCCAATGATGATGCACAAGAGAAAGGTCATCAAAGAAGACCAACCCCACACCGGTTGGGGTATTAGGATGTTGTAGAGATTGGCCATTGGTCAAGTCCATAAGGTTTAAAAGTTCAGACTCCAGCTAGGATATATATATATAAAGAGTGGGAGGCTATAGGCTATAATATAAAGAAAGACGAGCGATTTGGAAAGTGATGGGTGTGCATAAACCTGAACATCCCATCTTTTATATGCTAGATTTCAAGTTTTTTTAAAGAAGTTGAGTTTTTCTAGATTTTTTAGACTTTAAATGGTATAAAATATGGACTAGTCAAAACATGCCACATCGCTAAAGGTGGTCGGTACCAACGAATTCAAATTGGTATAGGTCGACAACTTAAATAAAAGACATTAGGTCTAACCGGTATGTCAGTACCTATAGTATCATATGACGCTAGAATAAGCAATTAGAGGGGGTGAATGATTGCAGAAGGCTAAAAATAATTATACCACTTCCTCTTAATCACAAGACCAAAATAATCTACTTTTATAAATATGGACAGATTTTTGATATGTTAGTAAAAACATTGCTAGCCAAATCGGTAACTTCGTCTATTTCAAAATTTAATAGATTAAACTAGATACAATTATGAAGCAAACCCAATTATAATTATGTTGATCACACTTTTGGGTTTAAAGTTAACTACAAAACAAGATTGCTACTCTAGAGAGTAATAGAAATAAATCTAGATCTAATTCCATAATTAAACAATAATAAAAAAGATTAATATTTCAAACTTTGTTGATAAGTAAATAAATGGCTTAGTAATGATCTAGATGAATCAAAATGATAGGAACAATTGAAATCAAAGGTTCGACATTAGAGTCTTTTCCCACTCTGGCTAGACTCTTCAACCATCACATGGGCCTCATGTGGCCTGCTGCCCTCTTGGTACACCCACGTCCGCCCGTTGAGCCTATGTCCCTCTTTGGCCTTCTGTGTCGCTCTACCGACCAGGCTAGCTATCGCGTGGGCCAAGTTCCTCCATAAACCTACTTTTGTATATCAGTTCCTCCCTAATCATTGTACCAAAAACTAGTTCTGTCACTAATGCCAACCATGTTTCACCTCGATCATCACCTGCACATCACCAACACACGCAACCATGTACGAGCACAAGTTCACGACTTGACTCAAGGTTAATCCATGCAACACCATTCCACCAAGTATGTTACAACAATATCAAAAACATATTAACACACATACATAGTTAAGCACCAATCAAGACCATGCACTATGTCCAAAAGTATACAAATCACTTTGCAATGACAATAACAAATTATCACAATGTTCCAATATCAATTAACACAATACTTTCGTCACACACGATTATACAGTACCGATCCAATTATCCATGGGATTGATCAATAGTGTCGATCATTATCAATCGAACCAAGGTCCAACACACTCGGCATTGACTCGATCGATTGACGCCGATCGACTGACCAAACTGACCAACGTTAAAATAACTACAATAGGTATGAACGGTTGGATGGGCCGCATTATCTAGCGCCACCTCACTCTTTTTTGTTTATGCTTATAAGTGGATTATATCTAGAAATAAGTGATAATCCCACCCAAACACTTTGATTATTTCTCGATGTTTCGTGAGAAGCGGTGCCTTCTTCCATTCCTCTCTTCTCGCTCTTGCCCGACCCATGAGCCCTCTCCATCGCCATTCTCGTGCCCTCTCCATCGCCCTCCTCACACTGTCACACCCAATTTTGAAGGTAAACCGAATGCAAAACATGTACGTGCCATAATCAGAAATTCACGTACACAACGATTACATAAATGACTCATCATAGCACAATGCTTCGAATTACAATAAAGAGTAGTAAGTAATAATATTATAGACTAGAGCCATTTAAATAATATAAATCAAAGTGCACATAATAGAAACATAGCCAACGTAAACAACCCACCACAGGCAGTTGACTGGGGGAGGTCGCTAGCCTAATCATCGAACTCGTCGAAGTCCTAGAACTCCTGGAGATCCGCCTCGACACCTTCTTCTTTACCTGAGCATAGATTGCACCAAAGGCAACCTGGTGTTTTGTGAAAGCAAGGGTGAGTACACATCAACGTAATCAGCAAATGTCCCGTTTGGCTGAAGTGGACTAGCTTTATGTGGGGTTAGGGTCAAGCAGTTGCTTTTAGTTGTTCAGGTGATTATTACTAGTAGAGAGCCAGGTTTTAACATTAACCCAAGTTGTTAACCCAAAAGTACTCCTTCCAAACGAAAAGAATACCTGAAATCATAATCATAATAGAAACCAACATTATCCTTATCATCATCTGTAAACAAAACATCTCTGATCAATATGTCTCTAATCAATGGAGCTCCCTTGGTCGCTCATAACCGCGAGCACGGCTGATATATCAGTTTTATAACACTCTGCAGAGATTGCGCACTTTACCCACAAGCCGTGATTCCCTCTTGCCTCGGGCTGATCAAACCCTTAAACACTACCAAGGTGAATACGCAAGGTCTCACTATGTAGCCTTTACAAAGATTCCCTGGGGTTGTAGCCGCCCGTTAGGTTTCATAAATGCACCGCACTCCTCCCCAAGGGGCGAACCAACCTTGGCAGAGCGAGCCGCATACACCAAGCCCCATTAACGGCACGACGGCGAAGCAAACTACACCCTAGTTCCTCTAATTACTCAGCTGAGGGCGTCCCATTCCACCCTCATGGTTGCACTGTTTTCCTGGGCGGTCATCCAACGAACAGGTCCTTATGGAGAGGCACTCGAGAAACCGCTCGAGCCCCCTAAAGTATCACCAGTCCAACATCATAATCATAATGACAACATCGTATCATAAGTGTTCACATCATGTTCATTGATTAAAGTAAAGCAGTAGCACAATACTAATCATAGTAACCAATTTCCAAAGGGTAAACATGGACAGGAAAACAGAATTCTAGTCAATCCTTAAGTTGATCATGGTATGCGGGTTGATGAATTATAAATTAAGTGGGACATAATAGGTCAGAGGACACTTGCCTTCACCAAACAGATGCTCAGGATCTTCAGCCTCGTAGAACTCGAAGAGTTTGATCTCTTGGTCGCCGAAGCTTGACCGTCGATTCTTCAAAGCTCATGAATAGATCGTAATCTATTCGCGACACGCAATAAATACAAACAGGCACAAACAAATACTTGTATAAGAACATTACACCATACAAGATAAAATATTATAAAAGCGAGCAATATAAAATAGAGAGCGCCTGTACAGTTACACGAGGAAAATAACCGCGATAGTCGAAGCTACGGTCGAGAAGTTATCGCGTCTACACTAAACGAGTATGAATCATAACATTTAGTTTGACCTGATTATATTAATCGATATTTATTTAAAATGAAACTAGAGCTATGACACAGTTTTAATTAGCAGACCACACTAACAATTCTTAGTTAAATAAGTAATTTAAATAACATCAGCGACTCTAAGCGGGACGAATTAGCGGAGCGAGACGAAACATGTAACGCGTGAAATAGCACGACCGCACGCGACCTAGCGCGAACGAGCACGCCACCATGTGCGGAACAACACGCGCGACAGGTGAGAAACCTAAATAGGTGACACGTTTATACTAAACTAAATTTAAATAAATAAAAAATAGTTAAGTTAATATTAGTCATGTTAATATTTATTATAAAAGCTCAAGTTGAACACTACACATTTAATCTAATTAGAATATTAATCTAATAAATATTAGTCGAGCGAACCTTAAGTTAATTATCTAAAATATATAACCTGATGAATTAACCTTATTAAAATGAGTGTTTATAAGTGAAAATAATTTATTATCACGCGCAGACCCCGCGTGACACATGTGATCGACATGCGAACCAGACGCGTGGAACGAACGCGTGAAGGAATGATGACGACACGCAAACAGCGCGTGAATGACACGGGAACACGCACGCGACAACGTGCTAGCAGCGTGATAGCGCGCAAACAATACGGGACGACACGCAGACACACGCGACATAGCTCGCGGACAACGCGCGACTATACACGCGATCCTCACGCGCAGATATCATGTTTTTTACAAATGAGTATTAATTCATAACATGCGAGTTGACATTAATCGCATTACTCTGTATTTATAAAAGATAAATAAAACTATAAAATTAGTTTTATTTAAATTGCTATTCTAATAAATATCTCATAAATCAAATAATTAACTAATTAATTAAAATTTGTGTCGTGACAAAATAATGTTACTAATATGTAGGAAACATTATTACAAAGTTAACACAACGAGAATAAACTGAAATTGATTTATAATGTGATGATAATAAGTTATTAGCGAATTGGTTGACATGGCGCAATATGATTGGTTGAAGGATGGCCACATGGAAGGTCGCGGAGATCACAACCATAGAAGGTCTAATCTGATGTGGGTGTGCAACAGTTTTTAACTTTTTATAGGAGATGTGCGGCATGCCTGACCGCATGGGCGTGCAGGAAATAGTGGAGCCATGCATATGGGGCCCATGCGATTTTGTACAAGCACGATTGCACGAAGCAAAGAAATTGCCAAGTGCATGCAGCCTGCGAGGTATCGTGGACATGTTGCTGTGCATGTGTGGGGCCTAGACAAATTTTTTTCTGGATGGCTCACGCATGGGACTGCATGCAAGGTGGGCCCCCACATGTTGCAGTTTCTTCTTTTTCAGCCTATGCACGACGGCGGTAGGAACGGGGCCCATGGGGACACGGCGGAGATGGACGCACTTGCTCTCATCGGCAATAGGCAGGTTGGGGCTCGCTGGCCGGGGAGGTGGCCACGCGACCAAGGGGTCGAGCTCGCTCGGCTTGCTTGCTAGCCTAGGGAAGGCACCCGGCCACCAAGGCAGCGGCGTGACATGGAGGAGCTGGCCGGCCGGCTGGGTGAGCAGGGCTAGGGGACTGCTGCGGTTTCTCCCACGACAAGTAAGGTGGACGCAAGACGTGCAGCTACTGTGGTCAAGGACGGCGAGGCCGGCCCACGGCGATGTGGATGCCGAGGCCGGAGCAGCACGGTGGAGCTATGTAGCAGAGAACGGCCCCATGGAGGGAAGCTCTCGCCGAGCAGCACAGCAACGGGGAGGAATGTTAGGCGAGGGAGGAGAGGATCTCTTACCTACGCACGACGAACGACAGACCAAGCTAGCGAGGAAGACAGCGGTGTTTGGACAGATGCTCCTCCGGCGATGGCGCAACACACGGAACGACTCAGGGGAGATGATGTGGGCTAGTGCAGTTGTGGAAGAATAGAGAGGGAGGGGGCTCACGAAGGTGGAGTGTGTATATAGAGAGAAAAGGGTGCACGAGACGATACGATTTCGTCGCGGATCATGTTAGAAGGCAGGGTATGACGAGGTGGTTGCAGCTGCGTCCGAGTGAGACGCGCGCACAAAACGTGTGACAATTTAAGAAGATTAAGTTGACACGTGGGTCTAGGATTACAACGAAAGGAACGGGTGAGGGGAAAGGCGGTTGCACGTACAGCACATGGGTGTTGCGCGTCGAGGCGAGGCAAGAAGGGTAGATAGGAGTAGATGCGAGCGACACACCGATTGCGAGGAGAGATGTTTTAACGACCCCACGAAAAGGACATGAGATCTAGAACGGACTCGACGAGAGGAAAATATATACATATATTATCGAGTTTCCAGAATTTTATAGTTTTTCACAAATGCTAAATTTTAGGTATTTAAATAATATTAGAAAAAAACTGAAATTCATATTACTATCCGAAGAAATGCTCCGAGGATTCCAACAACTCTTGAGAATACCCTCGAGATATTTTAACCTGTTTTGATAACATTTCGCACTCATAAACACTGTACAGTGGCATAAATGCAACAATCAAAGCCTCCCTAGAGTTTAGTATACTAAGCTAAAAATTACATATATAATAAAATAACTCTCCATTATTTAGAAAAAAACAAAGAAAAGCAAAAAAAGAGAGGGTAACACCTGAATTTTGTGGATATTAGAAAAGAAATTTTATACCCCTAAATTCAGGGTGTTACACACACCCTCTCCATTGCTCCCCCGCGTAGTCCTCGTCCTCCTCCTCATGATGGAGGCCACCTTGCCGATCTCCCAGCAGCGGATGCCAACGGCGAAGAGCTCCCGATGGCGCTCTTGCTACAGGCGCCAAAGTCATGTGTAGGACTTGAACGCCTTCTGGCTGTGACGGCCCCGATTGCCATAGAGTGGGAGGTCCCCTACGCGTGCAAACTAGCGGTTTGTTGCCTTCGCTACTGTCTTAAACTCTCAGTATGCATTGACCGTCATTGGCGATGAGGTGGGGGGACGAGAACATGGACAAGAGTACGACGAGCAGTCGAGTAGCACGAGTATGGGATGAGTTGTTGTAATAATAAAATTTTGCAATTAGGGGGTGGGGCGACATGTAAGAAGTGTGCATATCTAGGTTCACATTCGTTCATATCCATGAGTTTCTATCTCCTTTGCGGGTCTATATGCGCATCCACATGTGTGGTCTGCTGGAAACACTCGATCGTTTGTACACTTGCATTGACACGGTTACCACATAAAATGTGCATCCGCATCCGCATCCGGCTCCCACTAGCCTTATGAGTCAATCACCCCTCCCTACCTCATCTCTATACGATCTCAATTAGTTCTCAAGCTAAACCAAACTTGGACCTCGGATCCCCTCACTCCAAAATTGATTCCCAAGGCAAGCAGGTTTATCTACCAGCATATAGATAACCCACAATGCTATATATTCCGTTTGGTTCACGAAATGTAACGTAAATGGTAATGGTAACGATTCACACTCGAATACCGGCGGTAACAAATTTGAATAAGATGGTATCCATTTGTAGTGTGGTATCGATTACAGTTGAACTTAAACAAACATGATTTAACGTTATCGGTTACCCATTACGTTACCAAAATTTTAACCAAACGGCACCTTAGGTGGTGTTTGGTTCCCCAAGATCTTAAAGAGTTGCATACTACACAAAATCCAAAACAAATTAATTATTATCTTGTGCTGAAATTGTGACACTGTGGCACAAAATCCAATGTAAATTCAAAATATGTTTGGATAATAATGAGGTTCTAAGAATGAGACAAACTAAACACCACCTTAATAGCGGTAACACTAAATTCATATGCTAACAAGTTCCTGCTGCTATATTTGTTTGGCATTATATGTTGACAGTGAGGTTATGATTCATAGGACAACATGTATTTGGGTTTCTAAAGCTATCTTTAGCAGACTTCCTTTCCTACCTTATATTTTAAAATCCACTATATAAATAATACAATCTACGGTACAAAACAATATTTTGCACGACACTGCCGAGCATGTGGACTGCTGGATTACTACCTTTTAAAGGGCGGAGTAGAAGGATGAATTTGTCACACAAGCATCACACGTCACCTATTTTTCTATCTCCCTCCAGACCCTACTTAATCCCACAAACAATACATGTCCCAATCTATGCATCTGGTGGAGTGTACCCTAGTGTCCGATATCCTTCAACGGTGTTGTTTTTCATTGCATTATCAAAAATATATTATTTTTTATCTTCTACTTGAGATGTAATAGAATTTAGGGACAAATATGTCATTTTACATGCTAGAACAGAAAATACATTCAAGGCTTCTCTAGACTACATGAATTTTGAAGGAATTATGAAGGAATACTGTTGGTGAACGAAAGTTTCCTACCCTATGGTTTGGCTGATACGATTGAGAGCACCTAGAGGGGGGTGAATATGTGATCCTGTAAAATTCAACACTAATAGCCACAAAACTTAGTTATGAAAGTTATAACGGCTAAGTAGCTTGAAACGAGCTCTTGTGACCACAGACAACCAAAGAGAAAGCACACAAGAGACACGCGATTTTATCCCGTGGTTCGGCCAAGTAACACTTGCCTACTTCCACGTTGTGGCATCCCAATGGACGAGGGTTGCACTCAACCCCTTTTAAGTGATCCGATGATCAACTTGAATACCACAGTTTTTCCTTTCTTAGTCTTTCTCCCGTTTGTGAGGAATCTCCACAACTTGGAGCCTCTCGCCCTTACAATGATGATCATAAAAGAAGCACAGAAGTAAGGGAGGGGAGAGCAACACACACAAGTCTCAAATCCATAGCTCAATCACGCACACAAGTCACAACTCGAGCTCAAAACACAACACACGAAGTTCACAACTCAAATGGAGCTCAAGTCACTATCTCAAAGAATCGGATGCGTGAAGTTGGAGAATTGAAGTCTTAGAATGTTTCTTGTAAGCTTGTGTAACTCCTCCATGCGCCTAGGGGTCCCTTTTATAGCTCCAAGGCAGCTAGGAGCCGTTGGGGATCAACAAGTAAGGCTATCCTTGCCTTCTGTCGAGTGGCGCACCGGACAGTCCGGTGCGCTATCGGACAGTCACTGTAGACGGTCCGGTGCTGATCTCCTTCCTTTTCTGGCGCAGACGACCATTGCAGCTCTAGGCCGGTTGGCGCACCAGACACTGTCCGGTGCACACCGGACAGTCTGGTGCCCCCTGACGACCATTGGCGCGGGCCACGCGTCACCCGCGGATTGCGCGGTCGACCGTTGCGCTGGCGACTGTTGGCTCACCGGACAGTCCGATGCACCACCGGACAGTCCGGTGAATTATAGCCGTACGCTGCCAAACTTTTCCCGAGAGCGGCCTTTTCACGGGAGTCCAGCCTGGCGCACCGGACAGTCCGATGTGCCAAGTCGAGCTGAAGTTGGCTGCACACAGCCACCTCTTTTGCAATTCTTTCTTTTCCTTTTTCTAGCACTTAGACAAAATATGTTAGTACTCAAAACAATGTACTAAGTCTAGAAACATACCTCATGTCTTGATTTGCACTTTTCTCTTTATTTAGCACATAAGAACTTAATTAAATGTGTTGGGCACTTAATCACCAAAATATAATAGAAATTGTCCAAGGGCACAATTCCCTTTCAATCTCCCCCTTTTTGGTGATTTATGCCAACACATCCAAAAGCGACCAAAAGAAGTGCAACATCAATGCAATTGAGAACAAAATTGTCTTTGAACAAGTTTTGACATATTTAGATCAATCTTTGCCACCACTTGGTTTGTTTTTGCAAATCAAATTCATTTTCCTATCTCTAAGTCAAACTCACTTGTTTGGGCACAAAGAGAGATAATCCATGAGTGAAATTGATCAAGTGCCAATAACCCCCTTTTTCCCATGATAAAAAATTCTCCCCCACAAGAGACTATATTTTGCAATAAGAGTATTTTGGACAAATCAAAAGTTCTAACTCTATTATTTTCAAAATTCTCAAGTGGTAGCTGATCCATTTGCTTTGGCCTTAATTTCTCCCCCTTTGGCATTAAGCACCAAAACGGGATCATTCTCGGCCATTTAACCCCATTGCCTCACCAAAGATGTCAATTAAGAGCAAAAAGGCAATAAGAGCATAAGAATGAACTTGGAATTAAGTACACTAATACCGGAGTGCAATGGAAGTCTTTGCATGGTCCAAGTTCACCTTTCCCTTTCAATCCACCTTTGAGACTACATCAAGTATACTCAAACAAACGGATTAGTCTCAAAGGGTCAAGTTGTAGCACATCTCCCCCTAAATATGTGCATCACTCACACATGGACTTGTGAGGTCCGGGGATCCCTTTCACAACTTGAGCACCATAAATAAGCAACAAATTACATAAATGCATAAAGTAACATGATCAAAAGCATAAAACACATGTATGCTATAGATCAATCCAAGTTACGCGAATCTAAGACATTTAGGTCACTACGCAACCTGCAAAACCTTTTCTCATCTAAAGGCTTGCTAAAGATATCGGCTAGCTGGTTCTCGGTGCTAACATGGTACACCTTGATATCTCCCTTTTGCTGGTGGTCTCTCAAAAAGTGATGCTGGATGTCTATGTGCTTAGTGCGTCTGTGTTCAACAGAATTATCTGCCATGCAGATTGCACTCTCATTGTCACATAGGAGTGGGACTTTGCTCAGATTGTAGCCAAAGTCCCTGAGGGTTTGCCTCATCCAAAGTAGTTGCGCGCAACACTGTCCTGCGGCAACATACTCGGCCTCAGCGGTGGATAGGGCAACAGATGTTTGTTTCTTTGAACTCTAAGACACGAGGGACCTTCCTAGGAATTGGCACGTCCCTAATGTACTCTTCCTATCAACCTTGCATCCAGCATAATCGGAGTCTGAATATCCAATTAAGTCAAAGGTAGACCCCTTTGGATACTAGATCCGGAAGCAAGGCGTAGCAACTAAATACCTAAGAATTCGCTTAACGGCCACAAGGTGACATTCCTTGGGGTCAGATTGAAATCTAGCACACATGCATACACTAAGCATAATGTCCGGTCTACTAGCGCATAAATAAAGCAAGGAACCTCTCATAGACCGGTATGCCTTTTGATCAATGGACTTACCTCCTTTGTTGAGGTCGACATGCCCATCGGTTCCCATTGGTGTCTTTGCGGGCTTTGCGTACTTCATCCCAAACCTCTTGAGAAGGTCTTGAGTGTACTTCGTTTGGGAGAGGAAGGTGCCATCCTTGAGTTGCTTCACTTGGAACCCAAGGAAGTAGGTCAACTCGCCCATCATCGACATCTCAAACTTTTGAGTCATCACCCTGCTAAACACCTCACAAGACTTTTGGTTAGTAGAACCAAATATTATGTCATCAACATAAATTTGGCACACAAAAAGGTCACCATCACAAGTCTTAATGAAAAGAGTGGGATCGACTTTCCCAACCTTGAAAGCATTAGCAATTAAGAAATCTCTAAGGCATTCATACCATGCTCTTAGGGCTTGCTTAAGTCCATAGAGCGCCTTAGAGAGCTTAAATACATGGTCGGGATACCTGTCATCCTCAAAGCCAGGGGGTTGTTCCACGTATACCTCCTCCTTGATTGGCCCATTGAGGAAAGCGCTCTTCACATCCATTTGAAACAACCTGAAAGAGTGGTGAGCGACATAGGCTAATAATATTCGAATAGACTCTAGCCTAGCCACAGGAGCAAAAGTCTCCTCGAAATCCAAACCTGCGACTTGGGCATAACCTTTTGCCACAAGTCGAGCCTTGTTTCTTATCACCACCCCGTGCTCGTCTTGCTTGTTGTGGAACACCCACTTGGTTCCCACAACATTTTACTTGGGACGTGGCACCATGCTCCAAACTTTGTTTCTCTTGAAGTTGTTGAGCTCTTCCTGCATGGCCAACACCCAGTCTAGATCCTACAAGGCCTCTTCTACCCTGAAAGGCTCAATAGAAGAGACAAACGAGTAATGCTCACAAAAATTAGCTAAACCTGAGCGAGTTGTTACTCCCTTGCTTATGTCACCCAGAATCTGATCAACGGGGTGATTTCTTTGGATCGTCGCTCGGACTTGAGTTGGAGGGGCCAGTGGTGCTTCTTCCTCCAAAACTTGTTCTTCTTGTGCTCCCCCTTGATCACATGCTTCTTCTTGAGGAACCTGTCCATCATCTTGAGTTGGGGGATGCACCATTGTTAAGGAAGAAGGCTGATCTTGCTCCTGTTGTTCCTGTGGTCGCACCTCACCTATCGCCATCGTGTGCATTGCGGCCGTCGAAACATCATCTTCATCTAAGTCATCAAGATCAACTTGCTCTCTTAGAGAGCCATTAGTCTCATCAAATACAACGTCGCTAGAGACTTCAACCAAACCCGATGATTTGTTGAAGACTCTATACGCCCTTGTATTTGAGTCATACCCTAGTAAAAACCCTTCTACTGCCTTGGGAGCAAATTTAGAATTTCTACCTTTCTTCACTAGAATGTAACATTTGCTCCCAAATACACGAAAGTATGAGACATTGGGTTTGTTATCGGTAAGAAGTTCGTACGAGGTCTTCTTGAGGAGGCGATGTAGGTAGAGCCGGTTTATGGCGTGGCAAGCTGTGTTCACAGCTTCCGACCAAAACCGCTCGGGCGTCTTGAATTCTCCAAGCATCGTTCTCGCCATGTTGATAAGCATCCTATTCTTCCTCTCTACCACACCATTTTGCTGTGGTGTGTAGGGAGCGAAGAACTCGTGCTTGACGCCTTCTTCCTCAAGGTACTCCTCCACTTGCAGATTCTTGAACTCGGACCCGTTGTCGCTTCTTATCTTTTTCACCTTGAGCTCAAATTCATTTTGAGCCCGCCTTAGAAAGCGTTTGAGGGTCCCTTGAGTTTCTGTTTTATCCTGCAAAAAGAATACCTAAGTGAAGCGGGAAAAATCATCAACAATAACAAGACCATACTTACTTCCCCCAATGCTAAGGTAGGCGACGGGTCCGAAGAGGTCCATGTGAAGAAGCTCCAGTGGTCTTGATGTTGTCATCACATTCTTGTTGTGATGAGTGCTTCCCACCTGTTTCCCTGCCTGACAAGCTGCACAAGGTCTATCTTTTTCGAAACATACATTGGTTAGTCCTAACACATGTTCTCCCTTTAGAAGTTTCTGAAGGTTCTTCATCCCAACATGTGCTAGACGGCGATGCCACAGCCAGCCCATACTAGACTTAGCTATTAAGCATGCATCTAGATCGGCCTCCTCTTTCGAAAAATCAACTAAGTAGAATTTGCCGTCTAATACACCCTTAAAAGCTAATGAACCATCACTCCTTCTAAAGACAGATACATCAACATTTGTAAAAAGACAACTGTAACCCATGTGACACAACTGACTTACAGACAGGAGATTGTAACCAAGCGAGTCTACTAGAAATACATTAGATATGGAGTGCTCGTTGGTGATGGCTATCTTGCCCAAGCCTTTGACCTTGCCTTGATTCCCGTCTCCAAAAATAATCGTATCCTGGGAATCCTTGTTCTTGATGTAGGAGGTGAACATCTTCTTTTCCCCCGTCATGTGGTTTGTGCATCCACTGTCGATAATCCAGCTTGAGCCCCCGGATGCATAAACCTGCAAGGCAATTTACACTTGGGTTTTAGGTACCCAACTCTTGTTGGGTCCTACAAGGTTAGTCACAATAGCCTTTGGAACCCAAATACAAGTCTTGTCTCCCTTGCATTTGGATCCTAATTTCCTAGCCACTACTTTTGCATTCTTACATAAAAGCGCAAATGAAGTATTGCAAGCATGGTAAATGGTAGAAGGTCCATTACATACTCTCCTAGGCACATGATGCACAACATGATTTCTCCTAGGCCTACTTCTACCATGCACAAAAGTAGAGCTAGAGGCAAACATAGCATGTGAATCAAAAGTATTGTGATCATAATTCCAATGAGCATTCCTAGAATATACTTTCTTTCATAAATGTAGGCATGACACTTTTGAGAACTACTAGCCATAGGAGCCTTCCCTTTCTCTTTGTTGAGAACAGGAGCCTTTTGGCTTGTTAAGTTCTTGGTTTCCTTTTGAAAACCAAGTCCATCCTTAATAGAGGGGTGTCTACCAATTGTATAGGCATCTCTAGCAAATTTTAATTTATCAAAATCATTTTTGCAAGTCTTAAGTTGAGCATTAAGACTTGCCACTTCATCATTCAATTTTGTAATAGCAATAAGATGTTCATTACAAGCATTAACATCAAAGTCCTTACATCTATTACAAATACTAACATGCTCTACACATGAACTAGATTTATTAGCTTCCTCTAGCTTAGCATTTAAATCATCATTTAAACTCTTTAAACTAGATATAGTTTCATGGCAAGCAGATAACTCAGAAGATAGCATTTCATTCCTCTTAATCTCTAAGGCAAGAGATTTTTGCACACTAACAAATTTATCATGCTCCTCATATAAGATATCCTCTTGTTTTTCTAACAATCTATCCTTTTCATTTAAAGCATCAATTAATTCATTGATTTAATCTACTTTAGCTCTATCTAAACCCTTAAATAAATCAGTATAATCTACTTCATCATCACTAGAATCATCATCGCTAGAAGTAGTGTACTTAGGGGTATCTCGAACACTTACCTTCTTCTCCTTGGCCATGAGGCAAGTGTGGCGTTCGTTGGGGAAGAGCGAAGACTTGTCGAAGGCTGAGGCTACCAGTCCTTCATCGTCGGAGTCGGATGAAGAGCAGTCTGAATCCCATTCTTTGCCAAGGTGCGCCTCGCCCTTCGCCTTCTTGTACACCTTCTTCTTCTCCCTCTTCCCATGCTTTTCTTATTCCTGGTCATTATCATTATAGGGACATTGTGCTATAAAATGACCAGTCTTACCGCATTTGAAACAGGAGCGCTTCCCCTTTGCTTTGTTCTTGTTGGGGTACTCCTTGTGTCCTTTTAGTGTGGTCTTGAAGCGTTTGATGATTAGGGACATCTCATCCTTGTTTAGCCCGGCAGCCTCAACTTGTGCCACCTTGCTTGGTAGCGTCTCCCTGCTGCTTGTTGCTTTGAGAGCAACGGGTTGAGGCTCGTAGACGGGTAGAGGGCCATTAAGAGCATCATCCACGTATCGCGCTTCCTTTACCATCATACGCCCGCTCACGAATTTTCTGAGTATCTCCTCGGGCGTCACTTTGGTGTACCTGGGATTTTCACGAATAAGGTTTACAAGATGGGGGTCAATTACCGTGAATGACCTTAGCATAAGTCGGACGACGTCGTGGTCCGTCCATCTTGTGCTTCCATAGCTTCTAATTTTGTTGACCAGGGTCTTGAGCCTATTGTAGGTTTGCGTTGGCTCCTCTCCCCTGATCATTGCAAATCTTCCTAGCTCGCCTTCCACCAACTCCATTTTGGTGATCATGGTGGCGTCGTTTCCCTCATGAGATATCTTGAGGGTGTCCTAGATTTGCTTGGCGTTGTCCAAGCCGCTCACCATGTTGTACTCATCCCTGCACAAAGATGCTAGCAAAACAGTGGTAGCTTGTGCATTCTTATGAATTTGCTCATTAATAAACACAGGGTTATCCGTACTATCGAAATGCATTCCATTTTCAACTATCTCCCAAATACTAGGATGGAGAGAAAATAAGTGACTACGCATTTTGTGACTCCAAAAAGAGTAGTCTTCTCCATCAAAGTGTGGAGGTTTACCAAGTGGAATTGATAGTAAATGAGCATTAGAATTGAATGGAATACGAGAATAATCAAATGAATAGTTTTGATTAACCGGTTTCCTTTTAGATGAGTCATCGTCGTCGTCGTCTCTTGGTGAAGAAGAAGATTCATCGCTGTCGTAGTAGACGATCTTCTTGATGCGCCTCTTCTTCTTCCCGTCCTTCTTCTTGTGACTCGAGCCAGAGTCAGTGGGCTTGTCATCTCTTGGCTCATTGAAGATGGACTCCTTCTCCTTGTCGTTGACCACCATCCCCTTTCCCTTAGGATCCATCTCTTCGGACGATTAGTCCCTTGTGTGAAGAGAATGGCTCTGATACCAATTGAGAGCACCTAGAGGGGGTGAATAGGTGATCCTGTAAAATTCAACACTAATAGCCACAAAACTTAGTTATGAAAGTTAGAACGGCTAAGTAGCTTGAAACGAGCTCTTGTGACCACATACAATCAAAGAGAAAGCACACAAGAGACACGCGATTTTATCCCGTGGTTCGGCCAAGTAACACTTGCCTACTTCCACGTTGTGGCGTCCCAATGGACGAGGGTTGCACTCAACCCCTTTCAAGTGATCCGATGATCAACTTGAATACCACGGTTTTTCCTTTCTTAGTCTTTCTCCCGTTTGCGAGGAATCTCCACAACTTGGAGCCTCTCGCCCTTACAATGATGATCACAAAAGAAGCACAGAAGTAAGGGAGGGGAGAGCAACACACACAAGTCTCAAATCCATAGCTCAATCACGCACACAAGTCACAACTCGAGCTCAAAACACAACGCACGAAGTTCACAACTCAAATGGAGCTCAAGTCACTATCTCAAAGAATCGGATGCGTGAAGTTGGAGTATTAGAGTCTTGGAATGTTTCTTGTAAGCTTGTGTAACTCCTCCATGCGCCTAGGGGTCCCTTTTATAGCCCCAAGGCAGCTAGGAGCCGTTGGATATCAACAAGGAAGGCTATCCTTGCCTTCTGTCGAGTGGCGCACCGAACAGTCACTATAGACAGTCCGGTGCCGATCTCCTTCCTTTTCTAGCACAGACGAACATTCAGCTCTGGGCCGGTTGGCACACCGGACAGTTCGGTGCCCCCTGCCGACCGTTGGCGCGGGCCATGCGTCACCCGCGGATTACGCGGCCGACCGTTGCGCTGGCGACCGTTGGCTCACCGGACAATCCGTTGAATTATAGTCGTACGCCGCCAAACTTTTCCCGAGAGCGGTCTTTTCACCGGAGTCCAGTCTGGTGCACCGGACACCGGACAGTCCGGTGTGCCAAGCCGAGCTGAAGTTGGCTGCACACAGCCACCTCTTTTGCAATTCTTTCTTTTCCTGTTTCTAGCACTTCTCTACTATTCCTTAAGTCCCTATTGTAGGCGTCCACAGGCGGACGGTTCTGCCTCGGTGCCATCAACGCCTGTGACCCCTGCCATCCTCCCCACCGCCCACCCTGGTGCCTCCGGCATCCTCGGATCCACCCACCCTGGCCCCCGCCATCTTCCCCACTGCCCGCCCTGGACCCCCGCCATCCTCGGATCCATCGTGCCCCTGCCCTGGCGCCTCCGGCCTCCACCCGCGCGTCCGCGCCCCCAAATCTCGCATCTGCATCCTACACCGTGGCTCCGCCTCCGCGCATGCCCCCAGCCTCCGTGACCCTCGCGCTGCCGGCAATCTCGCTCCAGCGACCCCACCCCCACTCCTCCGGCAGTCCCTAGGTCCTCGAGGGCGTCCACACCCCGTGACGCCCCACGGCCCCAGCCTGCGCCTACCCCTGCATCGACGACTCCATTGCCCCGAGCTCCTCCCCACCTACGCATGCCCCTCCCCTGCCCCGTACTCGGCATGGCACGCCGTCGCACCCCCCTGCTGCCGCGCCATCCCCACCCACAGGTATCCTCGGCAGTGCAGCGCGTGATAGTGACCTCCCTCTCAGGAACCACCTCCGTGGGGAGCCCAGCACTGTCATCACCGCCTACGACTACCCCTCGTCGATCCACATTGACTCCGCGCGGCATCGACGTATGCCTCGTCGGGGACTCCGCTGCCATGGTCATCCACAGTCACGACACCACGCTCGACATCATGCTCAAGCTCGTGAGTGCGCCATATTCGTGGCTGTCGTTGGGCTCGCCTACTTTCTCAACAATTCTTTTGCCATTGAGGTTGCTCTGCTCCCCTTCCTTCATTTTTCGCTCCTGGCTAGCAACGAACTCCTCTTCCATGAGAAGGTAGTCCTTGACGCGTTCGAACTTGAGTAGGCGAAGGCGGCACTTTGAGAGCGACGCCACGGCGAGGAGCCGCGCCGCCATCTCGGAGCCCTTCTGCCGCTTCTGCTTCCGACCGACACGGGAAGGGGCGGTGGGTGGTTCATATTTTTTCTCTTTCTTCTCGTCTCCCTATTTGCGGTCGCCCGGGAGACCGGGCTGCTTGCCCATCCCGCCGGGAGAACCTTGTCCATCTCCGACGATCGTGAATTAGGGTTTGGCTTTGTGATCTGTGTAGGGATCTGGCTATATGTGATGGTGCTTGTCTAGATCTGTGTTTGCTAAGCCTGGTTCGTTGATCTCCAGAGTTTTTTGGTACCAAGTTCGATGTTATTCTTGTGGATCCTCCATGGGAGGAGTATACTCACCGTGCGCCAGGAATCACATATCACATAGAATATTGGACTGCTGAGGAGATTATGAATTTGAAGATTGAGGTTTTCCCCTTTTCTTTATCCTTTCAATTTTGTGATTTCATTTATGCTGCAGAATTAATATTTAGAAGTGTATTTTTTGAATCAACAGGCTATTGCAGATACTGAAGTTGCAGAGAAGAGATGGAAAGTACTTGTGTGGAAGACTGCTGTTTATCTTATCACTCTCGGTATGCTCATTGCACTTCTAATGGGACTGAACATGTCCTGGACTGCAGTCACTGCAGCTCTTGTTCTTCTGGCACTCGATTTTACGGACGCACAAGCTTGTCTTGAGAAGGTATGCTCCTCAAATTTTAATTAGCACTCAATAACGGATGGATATTTTACTTAGTGCGGACGACGATCATCATCTTGTTGTACTTTGATGACTTGCAGGTGTCATATTCACTGCTGATCTTTTTCTGCGGGATGTTTATCACTGTTGATGGCTTCAACAAAACGGGCATACCAAACTCACTATGGGAGTTAGTGGAACCATATTCACGAATCGATAGTGCTAAAGGTGTTGCACTTCTTGCCGTGGTGATTCTTATCCTTTCAAACGTGGCCTCTAATGTTCCTACAGGTAATTTTTCTTACGCATATGACCATGTATAACCATTTAATACTTTATATACATATATGCTCTTCTGTTTGCAAAATTAATTGTCTGCGAGCAGGCGAATCTAATTGTCTGCGAGCGAATCTAATTGTCTGCGAGCAGGCCAGGCGGGCCTAGTTCTTCGGCTACAACCTCACCTTTTGGAGCCACCTTCGGTTCGAGGTCCCGTCGACCATCATCGTCACGGCGATTGGTTTGCTCATCGTCATCAGTTACTGAAATAGCTGAAGGCAGAAGAGCGCAGTGTACGAGAAGCAGGATGCATAAAAATCCTTCCAATAAGAAGTACATGTAAATTAGGCTTGCCCTATAACTCAAGTGTGTATCGGTACGTTATGTCTCCGTCTATGCTCTTGCTCGTGAGCAAGCAGCACATGGCTGACCGTGTAGCTTGCATTTCCATTGCATAATCTCTACTACTCCTTAAGTCCCTATTGTAGGCGTCCACAGGCACACGGTTCTGCCTCGGCGCCATCAACGCCTGTGACCCCTGCCATCCTCCCCACCGCCCGCCCTAGCGCCTCTGACATCCTCGGATCCACCCGCCCTAGCCCCCGCCATCTTCCCCATCGCCAGCCCTGGACCCCCGCCATCCTCGGATCCACCGTGCCCCCACCCTGGCGCCTCCAGCCTCCACCCGCGTGTCTGTGCCCCCAACTGAAATTAGTCCAGGTCAATAAAACTGCAACCTTAACTGGGTCATAGGAGCCTCTGATTTGCTTGCCTGCGACATGCTTCCACCCTATTGTTTCCGGTGTCGTAACTGCATGTCAATTTGTGCCACTGTCATGCGGGCCCTGTCACCATCCCTCTTCTTTGTGTCCAAACCCTTGAACAGAACCCAGTGTCTCTCTCTTCCCCACCCCGTTTCTAGAGCTAATTTCCCAGTGTCTCTATCTTCCCCACGCCGTTTCTGCACACCTCACCACTTGTTTATGCCGCTGGCTTACGAGGAAGGCAAACCACCTAAGCTTGTTCCTGTTCTGAAATTGTCGACCACCACCCAGGTGGCCAGGTGGCATCGATAAGAATAGAGTATCATAGATAATAGATTGTTGAAGGGGTCTGACTACATAATGTCCAGCTATAAACAACCCATTTGAATGTTACAAAATAGTGCAGCAAAATTAAACTTTGGGAGGCTTTATTACTGCACAAATGGAATAGTTTTGGGATTCTATTGTTCAACTTAAAAAAGGGACGGTGAAAAGAAGATAGCATACGAACACACTAGAAGGGTTTATACGCTTGTCAGTTTAAGCTTGTTCTTCAACTGAAATTAGTCAAGTATGATAGTTGTAGTAGGTAAAAAATCTGATGCTTGATGTGCTAAAGTACATGTTTGGTTGTTTAGGCTTGAAGGATATCGACATTTATTGCTATCCATTTTGAGCATGGATCTTTAGCTCCTTGGGTCAAGTGGTTTCAATGATATTCTTCTTTTTATTTGCCTTTTCCTTTTAGTTCCAACTCCTGACAATGTCACACTAGAGAAGCAAAAATAAATATAACATTGTCTTGATTTTTATGATTATTCCTTAAGACCCGAATGCCTAAATTGTTGAATTTTACTATCAATCCAACCTATTTGAGGGTTTAGGACACTATTATACCTTACATTTTCGTAAGAAAAGAGTTATAATCAGTCGATCCTACAGAGGGCATGTAACGTCCTGTCATAATGTAATTTTGACACCTTGGTTATATCCAAGCATTTCATAATTTTCATTGCAATTTCGTTATCTGCTTGCATTTCAGGTGAACTATGTCCTCAACACGATACTTTTCACTCAACATGGCCATTGCATTTCTGGTTGCTCCGATACTTGACAACACAGTCCCTGGTGGTCGTCAAGAGCGGGGATTGTATGTTTGGTTAGAAGCAGAGGCAGCGATGAGAGAATCGACTTTCATGAAAGACTATGAACTTCCTTTCAAGATCGGATGCCCGTTCAGGTGGGTGAAGTGTGTTGGCCTATAACACAATTTTGAGTAGTTTGTAGCCATGACAAACTTTGAAGATCTCAAGCTTTCATGAATCATGACTGATCGTTTCTCGACAAGCTGGTGTATAGGTTATTTAGCATGTCCTGATCCTGATGTATCTAATTTTCAGATACGTTTGAGACTGTTGTATGTCATTTAAAATATTAGGATGTTGAATAAGATTATGTTTTTCAGGCATTGTAAAGTACGTTCTAATAGGATGTATATGGTCTATCTTTAATAGAGTACAAAGCCTACTTCGTACAACTCACTGTATGTTTTATAATTGTATCAAAAGCACTAAACAAACGTAGTTAGCTATCACATTCATTGTTGTCTAAATAGATTGAAATAATGTGGTGAAGCCGTCATAGAAGGATACCTGAATATATGGACCCTTAAGTAGCTTAGCCACTGCAAAGGATACAATTGAAATCCATTACATCAACTAAGTAACGTACCAATGTATCAATAAAAAAGTTTCCTCTATTGACACAAGTAATTATAAAACATTCTATCACGTGGCTACTTTTGTTCACTACAATCAAACATCAACTAAACTCTATATCTATATTTTATACTAATTTTTAAATCCCGATGCAACGCACGGGCATGTACCTAGTAGACAAAATATATTAGTACTCAAAATAATATACTAAGTCTAGAAACATACCTCATGTATCGATTTGCACTTTTCTCTTTATTTAGCATATAAGAACTTAATTAAATGTGTTGGGCACTTAATCACCAAAATATAATAGAAATTGCCCAAGGGCACAATTCCCTTTCAACGATGCACCACTAATATTTCGTAGAATTTAATCCTTTATATATTGATGCCATAGGATTTTTTACATCCACACATAGCTCTTAGAAAAATTCCTAGACATGAAGTACGAGAAGTGGAATGATAATACTAGCAACTAATGATCCATTGTGGCTTGTTAATCTAAAAAGAGAGGAAA
Organism: Zea luxurians; assembly: GCA_029449295.1. NCBI lineage: Eukaryota > Viridiplantae > Streptophyta > Magnoliopsida > Poales > Poaceae > Zea > Zea luxurians. The sequence goes on from JAOPSE010000005.1 coordinate 68,212,161, forward strand.
CACGTGCAAAGCACACATTTATTGTTGTCTTTATTCAATATTGACATTCATGCAAAAAAAACCTTCTCTTTTTTCCTTTGCCCTAACCAAACAATCTTCCACTCAATATTACTACGTTTTACAATCTTCTGTTTTACATATGCATCTATATACTATTCCCACTTGTCCCCATTCCTATATTTTTCAACTCTATTTCAAAGGAGCCCTCAAAAAATTAGAATTTTCAAACACTTAGGCCTTATTTCAATCTCAAGAAACTTTAGCAGTTTTTAGCTGCTTTTAGCCATTTAGTGATCTAAACAGGAGAGCTAATGGCGGTGTGATAAAATTTAGCGCATATTATCTCATAAGCTGCTCAAGGGGTGTTAAAATGAGCTAAACATGGGTTAGGGAACCCTATTTTCCACTCATACCCTATAAACCCATTCTCTCTCTCCGTATTAGGGGCATGAGTGTCTTTTATTCCAATATGCTAACCTTTATTAGAGTAGTCCAAACACCCCAATGAGCTAAACTTTAGCACTTCAATTTATATGGCCAAAGTTTAGCAGGAAGCTAAAGTTTATCCCGTGAGATTGAAACGAGGCCTTAAAGTTTATTTAAAAGGGGATTGGAGGGTCCCTCTCTTCCAAACAAGCCATATAGGTAGTGTTTGATTCTAAAGTCAATTGAAATGAAGCGGCTCTAGAGTGATTTCTGTCTAGAAGATTTTGGAGAGTCATATAGTTTGGTATTTTAACATATTTTCCTTTTTATAGCCACTTTAATAGGAAGTGAAGAGCCTTCAAACCAAACAAAAAACGCGAAAAGCCCGATAAAAACAGATAACAAGAGCGAGGAAAACGAAAGTTAAAAAGAAAGGCACCCCCATCCACGAACAAACACTAGCACCTCCGAGATAATTGTAATATAATAATACGCTTCACAATAATGCCATTCTAAACAATTATTTTGTAGAAAAGAGACTACAAACATTTTTAATTGATTCTACTACCATTTAACGTATTTGCTTTCGTTTTCCAATTTATCTCCATGTATTTGTGGTATAGGAGACATTTTTTACCGTCACGTAAGGAACAAGCAGAACTGGAAACTTGAACTGTGCTACCATGGGGCACTCTCGAGCTCCTGCTAGAGTCGCGCCAAGGCCTCGCCATCGATCCGACCATCCGTAGCTAGCAATGCCATAATGACGAGCTCTGACATGCCCTAGCTGCGATGAACAAGAGACGAAGAGCGCATGCAGGAGCTGGGCCGACGCATATGCCCGTGCGTCGGAGACAGCTCGTGGCTCGACCGAATTGGCCATGGATGCCGCACGATTAACAACGAACAGATATAGAGGTCACCAATTCATTAGGGAGGGATTCAATTGGGCTCATGTAAGCGATTATTCTGGATGCATATTGGACTTATGTAGCTTGAATTTCTTGTGTACAGTTAGTAGCACAGAACAATATATGCATCAGTTCTTCAGTTTGACCACAATCAAGTATGGCGTGAGCAAGTTCAGATGACACAAAGTTGTTCTTCTATGTTTAAAGCAAACCTTCAAGAAATTGATCAGAAATCGTATGTATCGCCTTGCCCTACCGCCATTCAAAATTTAGGAAAAAACACAAACGTTTTTTTAAAGTACAGTAAACAATTAGATAGTACTTTATTGAATTATTAGGCCATGTGCAGTGAACATTGATAGGTAATGTGCAGGTAAACAATACTAAAGATTACAACCCAATATGTTGCCCATTATTCAGGTATTTGAGGCATCAGTTATACCCTGCGCCTCAAGCCTGCTCGATGGAAGGACGGTTGTGCCGTCTCCAATCTGACAGAGATGTGGCGGCGCACGAGATGAAACGCTCCGGCTAGGGATGGCAACGGGTTTAAAACCCGCGGGTATAGAGATTATAAACCCGTACCCGCGAGATTAATGTTAAACTCGTACCCGCACCCGCTACCCGCGACGGGTAGCGTATGTTACCCAAACCCGCTACCCGCGGGCACAGTACCCACAAGTTGTCATATTATATATACATATATATATATATATATATATATATATATATATATACTATATGTATTTAGAGCCCTGGGCTCTATTTAGCTAGAGGAAGCCCCAGCCAAATATGAACGCACCTGCATTTCACAGCCGACTGACCTTTTCGGTTTCCATATAAATACCTACGTGATCCCGCGATTAGCTCCTTTGCTCCCGGCTCAGTTTCCATAACCGCAAAACCCCAACCCCCGCACGACTCCAGGAATCTCCGGCGATTCTTCCATCCCGGCGACTCCGCTCCCCTTTCCGACGACTCTTCCAACCCCTCGCCGCTCGCTGTCGATCCAGTCACAAGCGGCATTTGAGCGGCGCGCCCTCGGTTTTTCCAATCGTCGCTCCAATATTCGCGCCGCTGCGTCCGGCGACCGGCGAAAACCCTACCTTCTCCGGCGACGGTTCTGCTCCTTCGCTCTCCGCCGACCCGACTGCTTCCACGTTCTCCGCCATCCTCAACATTCGCCGCCGCCAACGGGTACCGCTCCAATCGGTGTGTTCTTCCCAACCCTAGCTCGCGCGCATTTCATTGGATCGAGTTTACCGTCAACAAACTAGTTGTTTTTTGTTCATTTTGCATTGTGTGGATCACGGCTAGGGTTGACATTAGTTATGCAGTTGATGTATTACATTTACGCACATTTACACAGTTGGTTACGCACACTTACACAGTCGGTTACGCTCATGTACACAGTTGGTTATGCACATTAGGTTACATGTTTATGCACATTAGTTAAATTTTTTTGCATCATATTATGTTCAATTGGTAATTGGGTGGTCATCTAGTTGTTTTTGTGACTGCATACACTTATTTATTCCATTATTGTTATAGTTAATACATTGTGTGACAGCATGTATTGTTTTATTGGATCATATCCAGTTTTTTATTATTTTAAAACAGACATTATTTATTAAACCAGTTCACAGTTAATACAGATTGTTTATAGCAATTTTTGTTTTGCTCAAACATATCAGGTTGCAGGCAAATTGTGTTTTATGTTTGCAACTGTATGCAATGGTATGCAACATATTCAGATTTTTTATGAACGTATAACAGGACAGAACATATATGCTAATGTGTTTCATGTATGCATCTGTATGCAACATATTCAGTTTGTTATGCTGGTATATTAGTTCAGAATATGTATGCATCTGTGTATAGTAAATGATCAGCCAACTAGTTGTTTTTCATAGAGTATATGTTTTATATAAAATTTCATTTCTGTTTAGTGCATACATTTATGTATTTTCAGATGATTACAGCTAATACATTATTTTGGTTACAGCAAGATCTGTTATTCACTTATTTTTTGAACAGTTCAGTACATGTTTTATTGAATCATATACAGTTTTGTATTATTACAAAACAGACATTATTTATTACACTAGGTCACAGACAATACAGTTTGGTTATAGCAAGTTTTGTTTTGCTCAAACATATTCAGATTTTTTATGCAAATGTGTTTAGTAAATGAGCAGTCAACTAGTTGTTATTCGTAGAGTATATTTTTTATTTAAAATTTCATATCTGTTTAGTGCATACATTAATGTGTTTCAGAGCATTACAGCTAACACATTATTTGGTCACAGCAAGGGTTGTTTTTATTGAAACATATTCAGTTTTCCTAATAATTGAAACAGTTCAGTATGTGTATGCAAATGTAAATAGAGAACAGTATATTCAGATGTTTTAGGTTTGGTATTTAAAACAATTAGGTTAATTGATTCAATCATACCACACCATAAATACATATGCATATATAACCTTTTATTTTTTACAACATTGTATATTATGTATGCAGCTTTTAATTTAAAAAAATGAAGCAAGTCGACCGTCCTCCAAATAACCCCAAGCGTATAACAATCCAGTCAAGCCAGGAGTGCTTCAGTGTAGACATTCCCTCTGCAGAACATCCTAATCCATATCCAGAAGTTGAAAATCCTTCAAATGCTGACAGTCAAAATGTGACCAATGAAACAGTTCAGATTGATTCTGATGAAGATGACTTCATGCCAGCTATGAAGAAGCGCAATGTTTCTGAAAGCCACACAAGAGTGTTAAGAAAAGTCGTGACAAAGAGGGTTAAACATGAGGAGCTACCCCGACAGGTTAATGTTATGCATACCCAACAAACAATTTCATATTTGTAATGTTCTGATAATTTTTTTCATAATAACAAAATTATTTCATGTTGTATATTGTTTAACAGAGGCTTAATGTGAGGTGCAACCCTCAAGATGTCATTGCAAGCATTAACATTTTGAATGAAAGACAACGTGAGGCTATAAGACGTAAAGGCTTCTCTTCCATTCTTGATATGACAGTAGATGCGCTGTGCAGTAGGTCACACCTCCAATGGTTGATGGACAAGCTAGACCCCAAGGATATGACAATACGTCCTGGTCCAGGAAAGGAACTCAAGATCACAAAGGATATTGTTCATCTTATTCTTGGCGTGCCAAATCATGGAGGTGGTAAACCTTTGGGTATTGATGAAGCAGTTGCAGCAAGCAACTTGAGGGCAGAGCTTGGTGTGGCCAAAGATGAGTTCAATGTGGCATTTCTACAGGATCGATTAAGGAAAGGCGAGGATGATGACCTTTCAATCAGATGTTTCTTCCTCATTCTATTCAACCGTTTGCTGTTTCCAACTGCTAGCTGGGGCATCACATATCATGAGGTGCTTCTCACAGAAGAAATGCACCGTTTCCATGAGATCGACTGGTGCCAGTTGATTTTTAATGATCTATGTGAAGCTGCCAAGAAGTGGCACAACCGGATCACCACAAATGTCTCCACGACTATATATGGATGCTCCATTGTTGTCCTTGTAAGTATAGTGTTTTTCCGTATGCACATTTATTTCATTATTGGTTCCTAACTTTTGGTAGTTATGTAACATGTTTTACGATGTTGGTTATGTCTACTTACATTGCTATTGAACATTGTAATTCTTTTTAATGTAGTTGTACTACTTGGATCACCTGCATACAGCCGCTGCCCCCCATAATAAGAGTGGCACACCTCGCATTAAATTTTTTGATAAGAATAGCATAAAAGCTTTGACCAAAGCTGACAAGAGGAAGGTTCGCCATGGGGCTGAATCTTTCGGACACTGTGAAGTAAGTTATTCATATTTTCACAGTTGGTTATGCACAGTTACACAGTTGGTTACTCACAGTCACTACAATTTTATTTATAGTTCCGAAGCTCGACGGAGACATGCTATGCAGTGGGACCTAAGATCGATCGCCAATCTGAGGCAAGTTTATGATGTATTATATCCATTGTTTATGATTATTTATTGAACAAATAGAATATGAAGGTGGACATGGATTCTTACTATTTTTTGCTGAACAACCAACCGGAGTGCAGGACCAATATTTTTGATGCACCGCGCCCTGGCCCCATGCCTCGGCCAACTTTTAACATCAAACTTCCATCTATCAAAGAGATGATGTCAAATAAGATCGACGATCTCCCACATCGTCATCGATCTAAATTCACAGATATTCTTGCTGCATATGACTTGGAGGTTGACAAGTCATGCGTAGCCATAAAAGACAGCATCGACAAAATTATTGTCAAGCAATATGACATAGCAGACAAGTTTATAGAATTGATAGACGAGGTACTACGTGCCGAGTCTGAAAATTTGGAAAACGAGACGGATGAGCCACAGCAACCGGGGAATTCGGCTGATTCAGCAGGTATTCCTTATTCAGAACATTTTATCTTTTGACATGTGCATACGTTTTTTGTTATAAGTACAGTTAACAGCTTATGTTTTTGTCAAGTATACACAGCAACATTTGATTTATAATTCAAATTTTGACATATATTATTTTCAATATAATTGTGTACAAGGACACACAGTTGATGCCACCCAGCCCACACCCGATATGCCATCCCAAGCTTTGCAGCTTGAGACCCAACTGGGTGCTACTCAGTTTGAAGAAATTCACGAAAGACAACAGCATATCCGTACAGTCCTTGAGACCTTTCCCGACGAATCGGATGTGGTTTCAGATCAACAGGTAATTTGTCCAACGACAATACTATTTTTACTCATTATACGTACATGTATGCATACTTCTTTTTAGCAGTATGCGAACCACACTTTTTTTGTCAACAGGATGTCTGTTTTGATGTTCGAAACATAAGTTTGAGGAACACAAATATCACACCTCAAACCACATCAGCTTGCACCTGCTTGCCCAAATTTGACGTGACACCGGAAAAAAATGTTTGTTAGCAGTCCATGTCTCATGTTATAATTACATTTTACTATACATACAACACAGTTATACTAATTATATACCTTTGTGTAGAGAGGTGCAATGGCAACAGAGGAAATGGAACAAAATGACAGTGGGCCAGTTTTTGACCAGACCCCAACTCCTCATGTCAGTATGATAACATGCATATTACATAATGCTTTTTATGATATTAAACTGATTTTTTTAATGTTCAACCACTTACAACCATGTTGCATTTCAGGTTGATACACTCAAAGGTACTACAAACTCTGGATCTGATCCACCACTTACAGAGCAAGAGTGTATCCGTTCTCTGTGGGATTTAATTTGTTCCAAGGACATTGACCAAAGCAGGTACATGTAACCCAAATTACGAATAACGTATTTATAAGTTGGTTCATTTATGAAATAAGAATCTATACCTTTGTTCATCATACAGGGTAGTTATTGATTACGGTGATTACAGTGCAAACTGTATGGATATTTATGAATCTTTCGCGGAGGGTAAATGTCTTGAGGATGTCTTCATGCAGTGTTTCATAGAGTGTGTTCGTGATGATTCTAAAAATCATCGTCGAACTCTGACATCTAACAGATTAATACTTGATGTCAACGTTGGGGTAGGTTCTTCTTCACAGTTATTGTAACTATACACATAATATACTTACACACTCTATTTTTTTTATAGGCTCTGTTAAATTTTGAAGAACTGGAACGTCACAGCAAGAATCCTCAGACGTTTGATCAAAATGTCCTACAGAATTGCTTGCACAACACATTGCCTGCTTTGGTGAATCTGGATAAATGCAAGTCGGTAAGTCCCATTAACATTTTGTTCACAGTTTCATCAGCTCATTAACTGTACATTTTAATTATCATGACTTTACAACAGCAACATGTAACCTATATTTACTTTTCTCATCAACAGATAATGGTACCTATGCTTAGCAGGGGTCATTGGACACTGTATGTGATCAATCTACACCACCGGGTTATACACATTTTAGATTCGAATCCCTATGGTATACAACTTGGTGGCACCGAATGGAAGGACTATCATTATGATCCAATTTATTTAGGTGGCAGGAAATTCCCATGGGCTAGGGTGATAATGAGTAGGCTGAGCAAAGCGTTACAACACGTTTGCCCCAACGCAGAATTTCCTAAGTTTGGTAATTTTCCATTGGATATGCCATCTAACTGCCCAACAATGAGGACAGGGTCAAATGACTGTGGATTTTTTGTGATGAGTTACATGAAATCTTATGATCACAATGCAGGTGTCATATCTTCTTTCAATCAACCAGTAAGTGTCTGTGCTAACTGTTTCTATAATCCGGTTGCCATTAGTTGTTCATGTTAGCTATAGACGTGTCTAATGCAAGCTATGCTTTTATTGCAGGACAATTCCCGAGACCTACGTGCTCATGCCCTTCATCAACTCACATTCCATAGCATCAACAAGGCGTTGCCACTTCCATTAGATATCCAAAGATTTATGTTTGCGCGCAATTAGTGAACTATGTCAGATCTAAGCAATGGTGTGGGCAATGTACCGTACTGTGGTATTTTGGCCATTTTGTTCAGTTAACAATTGTAGGAAGCTTCCTTATATGTGCTGTTTTCAGAACAATTGTCATGCTACTTTGTGTTAGGGGTGTTACCCAGGTTCTTTCTGTGAACTTTAGTTGGCTGGATACTTATGGTTATGTCGCGAATATGTGAACATCAGATGTTTTCACTTCTGTGTGCTTTAAATATGATCTGTTTTTATGTTCTGAAGATGTTATATGTATACCTCATTCCTTAATATTACCATCTGTTTATATGCGAGTATCATCCAGGCCATATACGATGTTTCCTACTTCAAATTATGCAACATTAGTAAGCAATATACGCTCTATTTATCAGATTTCAACAACTTTATATCTTAGATTATTCGTATCAGATACAACAGACTACTCGCGCGCCTGACTCACTGCTGTCGTTTATCAACAGTACTGGTATATAGTTTACAAATTATACGATCATCCCACAAGTTATATACGATGTTTTGTAGTTCCAGTTACGCAACATTATTAAGCAATATACGCACCATTTATTAGATTTCAATATCCACCTCTATATAAATCAGTTGCCAAACAAGCAAGGTTTATTGTAAAAACAAATTAATCGTATCTCATACAACATTCTAATCACTGTCTGACTCACTACTATCGAACTCATTTGCGTGTTTTTTAGATGTTGTTGTCTCATTCCAATCAGGAGCTTTACTGCCACCCTTGTTCCTAGATCCTGGAGGTCGTCCTCTCTTACGTCCAGCAAGGCTTGCCAACCTTTGTCTATTTTCCTCCATTGACAAACATGTCCTACTGTTGTGACCATCAGCAATTCCACACTTCTGACATTTCCTGGTCATTTTCTTTGTACCTTTTGCTCCCAATTTAATAACCCTTTCTTCACTCCCCTTTATTGTTCTTCCTTTGGGTCTTGAGTTATTTGGTCTTGCCAAGCTTATCCCATCGACTGCAAATTCCAGTTTCTGCAATTCAAAAGTAAATACTTCTCAGCATATAATATTATGTAGTCCAACATACAGTATTTATACCATTATTACCTTTCTGGCATTATCATTTTGTTCACTGACACCACTAACATTCATTATTGCGTGATCATGCAAATTAACCTGTAATTGACAACACATTTTGTTAAGCTCAATCATAACCCAATAACTCAAACGTATAAATCATGTATATGTATAACTGCAAATCAGTAAAGTTGTTAAAGATATTACCTCTTCTAATGGACGTACTGGTATATGTATTTGATCATTGGCCACACCTTGTTCAAGTATAATAGATACGTCTTGAATTTCCTGAAAATTTGGATGAAAGATCATTATGCATCATTTACAAATAAACATTAACAACAGTACGATTCAAACCTTGTTATTCCTTTCGTCAAATTCATCATCCTTTTCGTTGTCTCTATTGGCTTCATCATCGTCCTGAGATTTTATTGTTTCACACCTCATCAATATAATATGATTAATAATATGTTACAACATACATATTAAAACATTACATACCTGTATACCATCTCCTCCACTAGTTCCACAAGTTTCCTCAACGTCTATATCTGTTTCCAAACGCGAAAGTACTTCGAGAAGCTCATCCATTACTGTTAGGGCTCTATCATTTCCTGCTTTGGATAAACTAGCATGATGCACTACTTTCATTGCCTTTTTAAGCAATATCTTCTGTCTATATGATTTAGTTTCTCCATCCTTCCCCTTCAAATTCCTATCATCTCTTGAAAACGGAACATCTTGCCTTGCAGAGGTGGTGTATCTTTGTAAAATATATTCTTTCGGTATCCGGTCAATCTGAAGATGCATAAACGCGCGTAGTACATGTACACAGAATAGCCCTATAAAACAATAATGATCTTAAGATTTTGTTCATATGTTTTCAATGTATATATTTACTTTTTAGTACTCCATACCTGTATGTTCCCAATGTTTGCATTCACAAGTATACTTTCCTGCATCTTCATCAGCTGTGACTTTGAATTGGTGCTGTCCCCAAACAATTTTATTCGATCTAGTTGTATGTTGCACTACCCAATCATTTGCACCCCCTTCTTCGTCGTGCATTATCTTGAATGCGGTTGCATATTTCAAAGATTCCTGGAATCTACACATCACAGCCCTTGTGTATGCTCTTGCAACCCTTATCTCAAACATGTATAGCGTGTTCGTTTCCTTTTGACCCTGTGGCATATATAATGCAAATTAATTTACACTTATATTAAAGTATCAATATACGACATAACAATTTTATCCTCACCATGCTTCCCACTGCTTCTTTTGACTCTTTCATCTTTCTACTGTGTAGAAGTTTCATCATTTGCTTGGCGAATTGATGAAGCGGAGTATTTGCATCAACATGTGCACTTTTGACAAGCCTGTTCATGCTTTCGCTACGCTGTGTAGACAACATTAGACCACAATAATGATTTTTAAAAAAAGCAGGCACCCAATCCTTACGTATTCCATACAGCTTATCCAGAGTACTGTTATCGTGCAGATCAAAATCTTCAAGTAGCATTGACCATGCAGTCTCAAACTCCAACTCAGTCAAAGGATGATGTATTATAGATTGAAACCGTGTCTTAAAGTCCATTTCCTCAAATCTTGCATACAACTCGTTTAGAAAAGGCATATACCTATTTTGCACATGCCATAGACATAAACGATGTATTGTGTGTGGGAAAACCCTCTTGAGGGCTACTGGCATTGCAGGATCTTGATCTGCAAACATATATGACACAATTGTACGAATCTTATTCCATGTTATATAAAGAAAATAATATCTAATTTAAGCCATAGTTGATGTATATACATTTAATTCATTATTATCAGTCGTACCTGTCAGCATCACTCGTGGCCCTTCGGTTCCCATGCATGTTTTGAAGGCGTTGAATACCCATTCAAATGTTTCAACAGTTTCATCCCCCAACAATGCGAAAGCAAATATAGTGCAATGTAGGTGGTGATTTGAACCAACAAACATACCTAGTGGTTTTTCATACAGATTAGTCTTATGTGTTGTGTCAAATGTAACCGCATCACCAAAATCAATGTAATCCCCTTGCTGGCTTGCATGTGACCAAAATATGCTTAAAATCTTGCCTTCTTTATCCAATTGGAAGTCAGAGAAAAATTGTGGATTATCCTTTTTGCAGGATGCAAAAAAGGATAGTAGCTTTGCCACATCATTTGCATTTCTTTCTCGTTGCTTTGCCTTTTTCCTGAAATTATTGTGAAAATTTAGCATTAGGCAGAAACAACAACCAGCATATATCATTTATGTATTTCAATCGGAACATATCATAAACTTACAGGTTATACATGTCCTGTGCTGTTACAGGCACACTCTCAGGACCACCGTGCATTTCTGATACATAATCCATAATACAATGTTGCGGGATTCGACTCTCTTGCATTGAACTTATGAACTCCATGTATTCAGGATCATGCGTCTTGTTGCATTGTAATTGATTCTTTTCGGTATCCTTTTTTAAAAAAATTCATGATTATGATCCAAGTGCAACAGATCAATACGCACTGATATAACTGTCTCTTTTGCATCATCATAAATTTTTTTAAGTTTCATACCGGCCTTGCATTGTGTCCGTTTCGAACTGGTACTACGTACCTTTGGGTTTGATATTCCCCTTACTGATCTTTTGCCTTCCATCGAGCAATTCAACCACTTACAATTTTTCCGTTCCCTATACTTTTTCAATGGAAATCCAACTTCATATGCATACCTACTATAAAATTTATATGCTTCATCCACCCCACTGAATGTCATACCAACTTTAGGTACTAATCTCAGATCAATTGTAACTTCCTGTGCAAAAAATATAAATTGTATCATCTATGGTACCCTACATATTTTTATGTTGTATGTAGATCATAACAATTTTCAGCCAAAAGTTTCACAGTGTATGCACAATATAAATACTGAATGTCACACCATCTCTAGCTGCCTTATACTGTATACAATTCAACGTACAATACTGAAAATTCAAATCAGTTCAATATTACTTACATGTCTCTGCAGAATCACTGGTGTGTCCTGTTCATGATCACCAATAGTACGCATAGTATTAAGGTGCTGTCCTCCTTCAGTTACTGTCATCCTTGATGCCTCAAATATGGTCTGTTCATCAACCCCTGGGGCCCTCAAAGCTGCCGGTGGAGTAATTGCGTCTACAGCAGTAGCTGATTCTGTATGCGTAATTCCATCTGACGCTAACTGGTACCCTCCTTGTTCTTCTTCCTGCACCATTGTTACGATATCCAAGCATTGATTTTGTCTACGAACAGACGTCGGCGTCGCATACTCACTTATGGTCTTGTTTCCCCATGGCGCCGCCATCTTCCAGATCAAAATCGCCCTTCACCCAGCAGCGGACTATCAAATGATGCGTACTCTCCACTTTTCTGGAAGATTATGATTTTTTTCCCTGTACCAAGCGTATATCCAATATCGTGGACGCATATTTCACGGCGCATATCCATTACCCGCTTAATTTTAGGATCGTGGCCGCGCTGATCGTGGGCGATCTGATCGGGGGAGTAACAGTCATCTATGCAATGTTATGAATACATTTACGGTGTCGTAACTGTCTGTTTAAATGCGCTTCCCCCTTTTACGGGTTACACGTCACCGATCCACGTACGAACACGTGGCCCACGTTGGTTTACGCATATTTGTACAAGCTATTATACTTGCATAACTGTACTGCATTAAAACAGGCCGCCTGGATCGATCCATTCGGTTCGACCACGTTCGGCTCGTCTGGCTGGGGCTCCGCGCACCTATATGAAGCCCAGGGCTTCCATTACCAACGCCCTATATATATATATATATATATATATATATATATATATATATATATATATATATATATATATATATATATATATATATATATATACACACACACACACACGCGCGCGGGGGTATGCGGGTTTGCGGGCACGGGTACAACATTTTCATACCCACGAGAAAAAACCTGTCGGGTTGAGAATCAAACCCGTACCCGTACCCACGGGTACAAACTCACACCCAAACCCGCATCTTATAGGGTTTTTACCCGCGGGCACGCGGGTAAAATATGCCCGTTGCCATCCCTAGCTCCGGCCTAGAGATGGCAATGGTACTCGCGATCCGATATCCGATGGGTATTTACTCCATCAGGGTATGTATGTGAGCTAAATATTCTACCCGTGGGTCTATTATTGGGCAAAAATCTTCACCCAATGGGTAAACGGGTATTAGAACGTTCCAGCTTCACCCATACCCGTTAACCCGTGGGTATAAAATACCCAATATAAACTTAGCCTAAGCATGAACTTAGACTTTAGTCATCCATCTTTTTTACTATTTAACAACCTTTTAGGCCATAATCTATACTACTTATTAAGAAGGTAGTAGTCTGTCGTTCTGCCCTCCCCCGTGTTCTGTCGTTCTGACCTCCCCCGTTCCCCGCGCAGAAAAAAATCAAACCGTGGCTGCTCAGGGATCGAACCATGGATCTATTGAGTAGAATGCCTAGCCTTCCACCCTCTATCCAACGTGATTCATGTTGAATTGTGTACAACTTCAATTAAGACTTCTTTTGTGTTTAACCCGCCGTCCACTCTGTATGCTCACTGAGTCTAGAAAAAACATTTATAGCTTGGCCCCTGATCTTTCTGGAATTTGGGACACAGTCCAGGAAATAAAGAAAATAGGGAAAAAGAGTTTAGAAATTGATTTTTAGTTTAAAAATAATTGCAGAAATCCATTTAATTCATGGAAATTTCATATTAAATCCAAATAAGTTCATTCCAATTTCTATAGTTCTATAATATTATTTTTTATCACATAATACCTCTGTTTTGTCATGAAAACAACAATAAAATTGATTTCCTAATTAATCCTATATCAAATACATAGAAACTTTGGAAATTCGTAACTTCCCCATTTTAATTCTAAATTGAACCGTTCCAATTATGTTAGTCTCGTATGAATATTTACTACGCAGTAACAACATTGATTATACCATGTTTCATACTTTTATAATTAGATATTTATTTATCCTATGTTAATTGGGTTAATCTATGTCTATTGGATTAATTTATTTAATATATTAATATAGTATTCTAACTTTATGGTTATACGATGTTTGACCATTAGTCTTGCAAACACACACTTACCTTTTTGTTTAAGCAAAAGCGTATGGTGGTACGTGTTCGATGACTAACGATGTACGAGGGAATTTCTTCCGGTATGTGTGAAACGTGCTCTCCAATAATGAGACTATGCAAATCGTGACATATATCGAAGTCTGCATGATACTGATGGTTGCAATGTAGTGGTGAAACAGATAGATTATAAATAACAAAATTTATGTATGGCCAGAATCACAAATTGATTATGAAACATTTTCTCATAACGGTATAACGCATATTTTGTATATAAGTTATCGTAGTATACTGGTATTATATATTCCCGTTGCAACGCACGGGCATTCAGCTAGTAATGTCATAGAAGGCTTAACGACAATTTAATAACCACGTAATGGAACATGTAATGTGCTATGTAGTACTGACATAGTTTTACTACTTTATCCAATTATATTTGGTGTGTTGAATGAATGGTTAAATGATGCTAGAAATTTTACAATGGTATTTAGATGGATATACTTGACATCTGTATAATATAATATTCTGATAGATGTTTATTTTTTTGGATACGGGTTACCCGACAGGTGACCCATACCCACGTGGGTATGGGTATGGGGTAAATCCATACCCACCAATGTATATGGGTGACTCGATGGAGTTATTTTTTTTGTCGCGGGTATGGGTATGAGGCAGTACCCGGTGGGTATTTACCCATTGCCATCTCGGCTCCGGCCACGTAAACGAGAGATGAAACCTACAGGGCAAAAACGTCTCGTACGGCACAAAATATAAGAGATTGTATTAGATAAGGAAGAGAATACACTAAATGGCATCTTAATCAATCATAAGATCTTTATAATCCTATTTCTGCGAGCTAATTGTATGGAATGGCATTATTGCAAAGCACACTTTGTAGTCCAAAATACAATTGTCTCAGCACCTCCTCGTCCCCACCTCCGTCCTCGTCGATCCCATCCACCCCCAGCGCCCCTCCTCGCCGGCGGGCTTGCTGGGTCTCGCGATCTTCCTCCTCCTCGGCTGTGCCTTCTGGGGCGGCGGCGGCGGGAACTAGGTAAGGGGAGGGAAGGGAAGGGAAGGGGAGGTTTGAGGTAGAGCGGAGCCGCAGCGGCGATGCCGTCGCACGCGGATCTGGACCACCAGATCTCGCAGCTGCGGGATTGCAAGTTCCTGCCGGAGGTGGAGGTCAAGACGCTATGCGAGAAGGCAAAGGCGATCCTCATGGAGGAGTGGAACGTACAGCCCGTGCGCTGCCCCGTCACTGTGTGCGGCGACATCCACGGCCAGTTCTACGACCTCATCGAGCTCTTCCGCATCGGCGGCGACGCGCCAGACACCAACTACCTCTTTATGGGCGATTACGTCGGTCAGTCTCTCCCGCATATCCTAGTCCCTCGCGACTAGTTCTTGGTTGCAGTCGATCCGTTGATTTGCGTGGTGGTTCGATCTGGTTTTCTGGATACTGTTATAGTTAGGAGTATTGATTTCAATAGATCGTGGTTGTGAACTTAGGTGCTCAAGCTGATTGTGGCTCAGTCGACGGTGTTATTGATGCTAAACGGACTGTTCAAGCTGATGATGGCTTCCTCACTGTTGCTTCTCGGATCTCAAAGATTCTTTCGGGCGTTATCACGTGACAGAGTAGTCTATTTGGTATCTGTTAAGTGACTTAAAACTTCTGCAGATTAGAAGTAATTATTGAATGTTTGTAGTTACACTACCCTATTGCTCGCACTGATTGTACATGTAAAGCATTCTTGAAAAACTATGATGAACTTACAAGAGCCTTGTCTGCAAAACATGCTTGTTACATGTGCAGTTTCTATGGACCTAGCATATGGGCATACACACAAACAGGACGTGGTTCAATTAAAATAACTTTCCTGCAATTTTTGATGTGTTGTGTCCTAGTGCTGTGCAATATAAGGCGTTGCAATAATACATGTGTTTCAGGAAATGCTATGTTTCCACTTAACTTGTCAAGGTACTAGGGAAGCTTCATGTCTTTATATTTATACTTGCTATTGCTTTTGATAGTTTTATTTGTTTCCATACCACAGTTGAGTTGACTACGGATTTTTTTCTGCAGACCGTGGCTACTACTCTGTGGAGACTGTGTCGTTGTTAGTGGCTCTAAAAGTACGTTATAGAGACAGAATCACAATATTGAGAGGAAATCATGAGAGCAGACAAATAACTCAAGTGTGAGTTCCTATTCCTTTAGCTGAACTCTACAGCATTACATAATTACTAATTTCAGTATAAGATTTTTTTCTATTGCAGTCACTGAAAACATGAGGGCATTATTAAGTAATTTTCCCTTGAATTATTACTATCTCCATCCAAATTGTTAGACGTTCTGGCTTTTCTAGATACATTGTTTTTTACTATAGTGTGTATCTAAGTGCATTGCAAAAACTATGTATCTAGAAAAGTCAAAATGTCTTGCAATTTGGAATGGAGGGAGTAGGTTTGAAATGCATAAGTAGGTAAACTTGTAGTGTTTAAATTCATGTTATTCATAAATAATTTTCTATAGGGAAAACAATAGAAAAAATCAAATATTTCATGGTGCATTAGACTTGCAAATTTTGGCCCAAAGAGGCCCATTTGGCCATTCTAAAGTGTTTTAGGGTTTCTCAACCCTTCACCCCTTTTTATTTTTGTCTTTACCTTTTTTTTCTTTCTCCCTCCCTCTTCTGTTTGATGGGCTGGGGCGGCGACACTTGCTCGCCTGTGACGTC
Organism: Zea luxurians; assembly: GCA_029449295.1. Taxonomy (NCBI): domain Eukaryota; kingdom Viridiplantae; phylum Streptophyta; class Magnoliopsida; order Poales; family Poaceae; genus Zea; species Zea luxurians. Next base: position 68,228,983 of record JAOPSE010000005.1, read on the forward strand.
CGGGGAAAAGCGGGTAAGAGGACTTGCCGCAACCAATCGCAAGAATGGGAGGTAGACGAGACCTGTCACTGATAAGGAACATATGAAGAAAAACACACCGGACCTAAACCTTCGTGTAGAAGAAACCGCCAACCCAAACATGTGCGCACACAAAGGCGATGAAAGACTAAAGGAACTTGCTCTCATAACAAGAAGTAGCAGGGAAACACAAGAAGAAATACAGGAAGCATCCCATGATGAAATGGCCATAAACTATGTATTAACTGGAGAATGCATGAATAGAGCAACAACCAACAGACATATATTTCGCTAAGAAAGTTGCTTCGATCATCGATCATGACTCGGAACTAGCATCTCTCGCAGAGTGTAAGAAAAGATTAGATTGGGAAGAATGGAAAAGGCAATCACCGTGGAATTATTTTCTCTAGGCAAAAGAGAAGTGCTTGGGTCTGTAGGCCGCACACCACCCCAAATACACACTGTAGGTTATAAGTGGGTGTTTGTCTGAAAGAGAAATGGAAATAATGAAATTTCAAGGCACAAAGCAAGGCTAGTCGCTTAAGGTTTCACTCAATGCCCCGGAGTTGATTATGAAGAAACCTACTGTTCAGTCATGAGAGGAATTATCTTTAGATACTTAATCTTATTGACAGTGAATTTAAATTAAAAAATGAAGCTAATGGATGTTGTGATTGTGACGGCTTATTTCTATGGGAACTTTGATACATACATCTATATGAAAATACCAGAAGGTATCCCAGTCTCAAATCGAGATAACAATAGAGCATTATACAATGTTAAACTTAAGAAATCACTATATGGACTGAAACAATCAGGACGAATGTTGTATAATCGATTGAGTGACTTTCTAAGCAAGAAAGGCTACACAAACAACGAGGATTGTCCATGTGTCTTGGGCCCTATCTGTTTTAGTTTTTTTTCAGCTTCTGGCCACCAGAAGCTGCTGCAGACTGCCAAACGCCTAGCTTTTCAGTCCGCCTCTATAAAAATCACTTTAGTCAAAACCGTCCAAAATCAACGTGAACACAGAATTGATCGAGCCGTTGCGATAGTAGGAAACCGTCACTTTCTACATCCTAATCCCTATGGACTCTTTTATATTCCTCCGCACGTGATCTCCATAATACTCAGATTCTCTCTGCAGCCAGATTCTCCATACAACTAGATTCTCAGAAAATCTCCTCAGAAAAAGCTGAACCAAACATGCCCTTTATACAGTGATCCCCGGATGGATTCTGTGTTATATCGTGTCACACTCGGATTTAAGGAACAAAGCCGGGTGCATCTCATATATGCGCCAGAGAAGACACAACATATAATAACAGAGTGCATAGAGATAAATGTGATAAATATCATAAATGTACTTATTGCATAGCGGAAGTTTTACAAAAATAAATGATAAAATAAAGCGAACTAAATATTATTTCCTGGCGCCATAAAGCTGACTAGGAGACGCCACCTAGATCAAGTCGAAAGCCTCAGTGTTAGGCGGCTCCTCTTCGACCACCTGTTCTTCTCCTGTGGGGGGTGTGAGACAGTAAGAGTGAGCTCACACATGTTCATCGCTCAACAAGTTGTGGGGAATAATGTGCATGAACTCACCAAAGGTGGGAGTTCATGTGAAGTGTAAGGCTGATCAATAAATAAAGGTTGCAGCTGAGCATTGCTTTTATAAGTTGGTCAACATTTTAATAGCAATTACTAAGTGTAAGTAAATATCGAACCTTAGAAATAATACAACAAACAACAACAACAAAGCCTTTTTGTCCAAGCACGTTGGGGTAGACTAGAGATTAAACCCATATGAAAACCTGAGAGCTCATCTCCCAAAGAAAAGAAAAGGGAGACAAAGGCAAAGGAGAACCGAAAAACGACGAAACGGGGAAACACATAAAAAGAGATAAAACTCACAAGAACCTGCAAGATTTAAAGGGCACAAGAAAAGGTCAAACGATTAAGGAAGAAAAGCGAAACTATAAATCAGGGTTCTGGCACGTGAATTGCACACTTCCACCCCTTCCTATCCACGGCGAGCTCTTTATCAATATTCCACTCCTTCAGGTCCCTCTTCACAGCCTCTGTCCACGTCAAGGTTGGTTGACCTCTACCTCTCTTCACATTCTCGGGACGCCTAATTATTCCGATATGCACTGGTGCCTCTTCAGGCCTTCGTTGGATATGTCCAAACCATCTCAAACGATGTTGCATAAGCTTCTCCTCAATTAGCGCCACTCCTCTCTCTCGTATATCATCATTCCGGACTCGATCTCTCCTTGTGTGGCCACATATCCAGCGCAACATACGCATCCCTGCCACACTTAGTTATTGGACATGTCGTCTTTTAGTGGGCCAACATTCTGCTCCATACAACATAGTCGGTCGGATTGCTGTCCTGTAGAATTTGCCTTTTAGTTTGTGTGGCACCCGGGGGTCGTATAAGACACCCGTAGCTTGCCGCCACTTCAACCATCTAGCTTTAATTCTATGACTGACATCCTCATTGATGTCTCCCTCCTTCTGAAGCATTGATCCTAAGTAACGAAAAATGTCTTTCTTGGGTACCACTTGCCCATCAAGACTAACATCGCCATCATCATACTCCCTGGCACTGAAATCACACTTCATATACTCTGTTTTAGACCTACTAAGCCTAAAACCTTTTGCTTCCAGCGTCTGCCTCCATAATTCCAACTTTTGCGAAACACCACTCCTACTCTCCTCAATAAGTACCACATCATCGGCAAAAAGCATACACCACGGTATATCTCCTTGTATGTCCCTTGTGACCTCATCTATCACTAAAGCGAAAAGATAAGGGGCCTGTTTGGTTCAGCTTTTTTCTGACCAGCTTTTCTGAAAATCTGGCTGTATGGAGAATCTGGCTGTGGGGAGAATCTGAGTATCATTACAATTACGTGTGGAGGAAGATAAAGTTGTTCATAGGGCTCAGGATCTAGAAAGTGACGGGTTCCTACTATTACAACGACTCAACCGATTATGTATTTATGTTGATTTTGGATGGTTTTTGCCCCAACGAATTTTATAGAAGCTGGCTGAAAAACTGAGCGTTTGGCAGTCCACAGCAGCTTTTGGTGGCCAGAAGCTGCCAGAAGCTGAAACAAACAGGGCCAAGGGCTTAAAGCCGACCCTTGATGTAGTCCTATGTTAATTGGAAAGTCATCGGTGTCTCCATCACTTGTTCGGACACTTGTCACAACATTAGTGTACATATCTTTAATAAGATTAATGTACTTTGTTGATACTTTGTGTTTTTCCAAGGCCCACCACATTACACTCCTAGGTACTTTGTCATAAGCCTTCTCCAAGTCTATGAAGACCATATGCATGTCTTTCTTTTGTTCTCTGAATCTCTCCATAAGTTGTCTTAGTAAGAAAATGGCCTCCACAGTTGATCTCCCAGGCATGAAACCAAACTGATTTTGGGTCACGCTCGTCATCTTCCGCAGGCGGTGTTCAATGACTCTCTCCCATAGCTTCATTGTATGGCTCATGAGCTTAATTCCACGGTAATTAGTACAACTTTGAACATCTCCTTTGTTCTTGAAGATTGGTACTAACGTACTCCACCGCCACTCGTCGGGCATTCTGTTTGTTCGAAAGATGGTGTTAAAAAGCTTAGTCAGCCATACCATCGCTATGTCTCCAAGGCATCTCCATACCTCGATAGGGATACCATCAGAGCCCATCGCCTTTCCTACCTTCATCCTTTTTAGCGCCTCCTTAACTTCATATTCTTGTATCCTTCGTACAAAACCCCTGTTGTTGTCATCGAATGCTTCGTCCAATTCTATTGTAGAACTCTCATTCCCTCCATTGAACAATTTGTTGAAGTACTCCTTCCATCTGTTCTTGATCTCTTCATTCTTCACTAATAGTTGGTTTGCTTCATCCTTGATGCATTTGACTTGGTTGACATCCCTTGTCTTTCTTTCACGAATCTTGGCCATCCTATAGATATCCTTTTCTCCCTGCTTTGTGTCCAACCGTTGATAAAGGTCGTCATAGGCTTGACCTCGGGCTCTACTAACCGCTCGCTTTGCAGACTTCTTCGCTATCCTGTACTTCTCTATGTTGTCTGCACACTTGTCATGATGTAAGCGTTTGTAGCAATCTTTTTTCTCCTTGATAGCCTTTTGGACATCTTTGTTCCACCATCAAGTGTCTTTAACTTCCCTTCTGTTTCCTTGACTCAACCCAAACTCTTCTGAAGCTATCTTTCGGATGCATGTCGCCATCTTCCTCCACATGATGTTTGCATCTCCCTCTTCTGCCCAAGGGCCCTCCTTGATACCTCTCTCCTTGAAAGTTTGGGTCACATCCCCTTTAAGCTTCCACCACTTTGTTCTAGTGACCTTGTTATGCTTATTCCGTTGTAAACGAATCTTAAAATGGAAGTCAGCTACGACAAGCTTATGTTGGGTTACCACACACTCTCTAGGTATAGCCTTGCAATCTAAGCAAGCATGCTTGTCCTCTTTTCTCAAGAGGATGTAATCAATTTGGCTAGTGTGTTGGCCACTACTGAAGGTCACCAGGTGGAATTTCCTCTTCCTAAAAAAAGTGTTTGCTATAAACATGTCATAGGCTAGGGCAAAGTTCAGGATTTTCTCTCCTTGATTCCTAGTCCCAAAGCCGAAGCCTCCATGCACACCCTCGAAACTGGTGCTAGATGTACCCACATGGCCATTGAGATCTCCTCCTATGAAGAGCTTCTCGCCAACTGGCACACTACTAACCATGTCCTCCAGGCCTTCTCAGAACTCTCTCTTTGAGTTCTCATTAAGGCCTACTTGAGGAGCATACGCGCTGATAACATTGAGAACCAAGTCCCCAATGACCAGTTTGACTAGGATGATTCTATCTCCTAGCCTCTTAACATCTACTACCCCATCTTTAAGGCTCTTGTCGATCAAGACGCCTACTCCATTCTTGTTTGCTGCAGTCCCCGTGTACCACAACTTGAAGTCTGTACCTTTCACTTCCTTCGCCTTCTGTCCTTTCCACTTGGTCTCTTGAACACATAAAATATTTACCCGTCTCCTCACCGCAACGTCGACTATTTCTCGTAACTTACCTGTTAAGGAACCTACGTTCCAACTACCTACACGGACCCTAGTTGGCTCGACTAGCTTCCTTACCCTTCGCACCCGCCGAGGAAGATGCAAAGACCCTTGCTCATTTTCCACTACACCCGGGCGTTGATGTAGCGCGCCACTAAGGATGCGACGACCTGATCCTTGCTCATTTATCACCGGCTCCAGATCAAGAGACGGCGCGTCACTTAAGGGGTGACGGCCCGGCCCTTGCTCATTTAACACCATACCCGGGTTCCGATATGGCGCGTCGCTAAGAGGGTTACGCCCCAACGATTTTCTTTGTAGTTTCATCTCTATAAGATTTGCTGGTTTTTACGTTGGTTTGCCGGACCTAACACAACCCTCCTCCTTTACCGGGCTTGGGACCGGCTATGTTGAAACGACTCAAGGAAGTCTTCCAATCAACATAGGCGGAGTTGAACCTTAGAAATAATAAATAAAAGTAATAATAAAATAATCCCAATGCAATGAAATGACAAATTAAATTTAATTCCATAAATTAATCATGTGAGTGTCCGAGCTGCTCATGACCGTGAGCACGACTAGTATACCAGTTTTACACTCTGCAGAGGTTGCGCATCTTTACCCACAAGTCGTGTTACCCTTTTGCCATGGGGTTGATCGGACCCCCATACACCTCTACCAAGGAAGCGAGGCAGGGTACCACTTCGAGGCCTTTACAAAGTTCCACTAGCTTTAGAAAACCCGCTACAGTTTATAGGAAGCTCCAGTGCAGGAATCCCTTGTCTGACCGCCATCGCAGCAAAATCAACCCAAGGACCTCCCTACACTACCACTCCCCTATTGCCCTTGCTCCTTTTGGGTAAGGTAGTCATCCACTAGCTTTCCTAGTTAATCAGCCAAGGGCGTCCCATTAAACCCTTGTGGTAGCACTGTTTTCCTAGGTGGTTCTCCATGTTCCCATTAACATAATGATCTTATCATGAACAGTAAATAATAACTGATAACAAAAGTGTAACAATGAGTAATGTATATCTCCATACCCAAAACCACATAAAGCAATAGCATATACTACCCAAAAATATTCAGTGGTAAAACAAGGTATAAAGATTGCCAAAACTGGGGTAATCTATTGGATCCCATCGAAATTAACCTAAGCAGATCATTATGATTAATAAGAACATGACTGGATAAAAAGGAAGTGATCAAGGGCACAACTTGCCTTCAATGAGCTCCTGCTCAGCAACTTCTATCTGCTGGGCACCAGGATCCTCAGTGACTTGCTCGTCTATTCGCATCACTACAAACATACATAGTATAAAGGGAAAATTAACATCACACCAAACATGTAAACAAAATACATAATAATAATCTACACATTAAAATAAGATTCTTGGAACAGGAATAATTAAATTTGGAGTTATAGATTTTAAGTTATGAATTTCCCAATGTTTTATGTATTTAATACAAGATTAAGTAATAGATAAATGTTAAGGTGTCTTTCATGCCAAAACAGTGGCACTAATGGATAAACAATGATATTACAAAATTTTAGGAACTGGAATGGATCAATTTGGAGTTCATATGAATTTTCTACAAATTAAACAAGTTTCTGCAATTAATTTAATACTAAAAATCTATTTCTAATTTAATTTCCCTGGTTTTTCTGTTCTCTGGACTGGGCCTCAAATACTAGAAAACGCAGGGCTTCTACATAAAGTTTCCTAAGACACATTGGTGTATCAGGTTGGATGGCGGGTTCTATTTTTCAGAACCTCGAGGGTTCTTATGTAAAAGAGGACTCCGAAGCGGTATCGGCTACGATGGGCCGTTGGATCTAAAAGGTGCGCCCAGATTAGAACCGCACACAACCGAACCGGTATGCATCCTCGATCGTCGGATCTAAATCCAACGATGCGTATTTTAAATACTAGGGATCCGATCATGGCTGTTTGTCCCCGATCTAATCTCCACCGTCGGTAATCGGATCAACGGTGCCCATGATTCCTCCACTCTCTGTCTCTCTCCTCTCCGATCAACCCGAGACGGCGACACCATGGTCGCGAACGGCCGAACCGCCAAATTCGAGCTCGAAACTCCCTCCTATTGCCCTCTACACGATGCGCGGATGAATACAAAGCCCTTGGGGAGATACTCACCGGAGATAGAGGCGAGGAAGAGGCTGCCCACGGGACGACGCGGTTTCCGTCGTCGGTGATACGTCGATGAGCGATTCCTCCTGCCCCGACTCTTGATTCGCCCCGTCTAGACCACAGACGGCTTCACCACACACCCGCGATGCTTCACGGCCCGACAACGCGCCCCAATCGGCGAGGGGGAAAGCTTGCCCCGTGCGGCGGATCTCGACCCTCACGGTTCTCACGGCGATGGTGGAGGTTGGTTTGGTTGGGACTGTTTGCGCGTTGATGGAGTAAAGGGGAGGATAAGGACTCAGCTTCGTCCTTCTTATGGTCGCCCGAGATCGGTTTGCGAGTGCCCACAACGGAGTCCGCAATGCTCGCCATGACCGAGCTTGCCCGAACTGAGCGGCGAAGGGGGAGGTGGGCGCCTGACAAGGAGGGCCCGCAAGCCAGTGAGTCCGCGTGCTAGACTGCGGTGGAGCGTATGTCTGCCTGCGGGGTCCCACCAGTTGGTGTCTGCGGCCGATACGCGCGCGCGGGCAGAGTGGATGGCTTGGGCCGCGCAGTTGGAATTCGGGAGTGGGCCGAATACCCGCGCAAGGCCCAGTTATGCATGTTTACCCTTTTCTATTTTATTTTCTTTTATTTTTCCCTTTTTCTTTCTTATTTTTGAATCCCCATTTGAATTTCAAATTTGTGGTGAATTTGCACTCAGATTAATTATTCATCTTGAAAATACTAGTGTGGTATTTACTTATTTATGAATTTACTTTGTATTTTTATAGTATTTCTTTCTCCTTTTCCATTTAAATCCCAAATTCAAATCTAGGGTTTAATCTAAATCTTCTACTCATTATAATATTTTTTATCCATGTTATTATTGTTTTAAATGCACAAACAGACAAAATCCAATATGATGCAATGGTTTATTTATGTCTTAGTAAAGATTTACTCATTTTTAAACATGAGTAGTCACATGTGATGATAAATAGAGATACACACACATATATAAAGGAAAACAATTTCTCCTTTTATTCTTCCTTACAATTTGGGTATTACATATCGGCATATGTTGATGACTTTAGGAACACATGAAATTGAAGAAGCAAGCTCATACTTGAAGTCTGAATTTGAGATGAAAGGTTTGGGTAAAATCAAATTTTGTTTAGGCTTGCAACTTGATAAGTGTTAGAAATATTTGGTTTTGAGACGGCATACCCTGCCAAAATCCCTATGACCTGAAGATCGTTACATGTAGACCAAGACCCATACCGACCTAAGGAAGAGGGGGGGGGGAGTTCTTGGAGCTGCATATCCGTACCTAAGCGCAATTGGTGTGCTAATGTATCTAGTAAATAGCACGAGACTAGACATTGCATTTGCTGTGAACCTGCTAGCAAGATATAGTGTAGAACCCACCAAAGACATTGGGAAGTGATCAAGGACATCTTCCTTTACCTCGAAAGAAGCAAGGATCTTGATTTGTTATATCGTAAAAATCAAGATCTGAACCTTGTCAGTTACGCTGATGCTGGATACCTGTTTGATCCACATTCAGGCAAATCCTAAACTTGATATGTATTTCTTTGTGGAGGAATTGCAATTTCATGGAAGTCAATGAAACAGACTTTGGTCTCGGACTTCAAAGAACCACTCATAGGCTGGGGATCTCCAACCTTCGGAACCTAAATTGTGCTGTCCGACTAAGATGGCTTTGGCTGTACAAAACTGATCCCGACCGCCCCTGTCCAAGAGAAGAACAGTACGGAAGGCGCTATCGGTGACTTAAGCGGAAATTTAACCATTGTGGGTCTGCTACAATACCTCAATTATGGGATCTACTGGAAGGATACCACCTACAGCCTGAGGTTGATGATACCCACTTGTGGCGTCTCTCCTCTTCCGGAAAGTATTCTGCAAGGTCAGTGTATGAATTGATGTTTCAAGGGTCAATCTCATTCAGACCATATGAAAGGATTTGGATTTTGGAAATCCTGGGCACCAGTCAAATGCTGTTTTCATGTTGTTGGTGGCACATAACAGGTGTTGGACGGCTGATAGGCTAGGTTGAAGAGGCCTTGCCCCATCCTGATCACTGCCGTTGCAAACAGATGGAGGAGACAATCAACTACCTACTTTGTGGCTGCCCTTTTGCTTGGAGCCTGGTCGATTTGGAAGATGCTCGATGGCAACCCCCCTAGAGTTTACGAGGCCCTGTCCCTTGCTGTTGAAGAGCTGCGAGATTGGAGCCTTGCCAGGGATAAAGGAGTTACCCAACTCCTTGCCCTGCTGCCGGATGGGTTTTAGCACTCTGCTCTAATTGTGGTCGGGTCGAGTTGTTTGGGTGTTAAAAGGTGATCCTATAAACTATGGTGTAGCGTAGTGGGCAGTGCGTGGGTGTTGTAAGGGTTCTTATCCCTTGTTTTTCTTAATAAAAAAGATACATAGCTTTCCTGCTTGTTCGAGAAAAAGTTGCATAATATTTTGGTTAGTTTATTTAACAATTATTTGATATTAGCTTGTCAACCTCTTTATGGAAGGTGAGTGTCTCAGCACGTCTTATAGATAGACACAATCTAGTTTCACTTTGGAATGTTTAATGGACTAATCAGGTATCGATGCGCGGAAAGGATGTTTTGGGTCATTTCTCACATGCTTTACTACTGTAACCATTATTACTTCAGTGTATAAGGCAGACACAACTCTGAAGTTTACTTACAAATTACAATTAACTTCAGCACACCACACTTTTGCCATGAGGCATACATTGGTTCAGCTGTTTTGTTGCATTGACGTACATTATGAAACACAACTGTACAAACGCACCCATAGTGCTAGGGTGCTTTTTACATCAAATGTTTGGCTACAGGTATGGCTTCTATGATGAATGCTTGCGGAAATATGGAAATGCAAATGTGTGGAAGTACTTTACAGACTTGTTTGATTATTTGCCTCTCACAGCTCTTATAGAAAACCAGGTTTGTTCTCTGGTTATGTTACATTGGTATGAACTTGTGATTCTGTTTTGCCTATGCCTGACAAAAGATGAAAATTCCATTTTGCAGATCTTCTGCCTACATGGTGGTCTCTCTCCATCACTGGATACATTGGATAATATCCGCGCCCTTGATCGCATACAAGAGGTTGGCTGCAATTTTTTCATTTCAGTGAACTAGAAGTTACTAATTATGGATAATTATAAACATCAATCATTTTGAACTGTAGACTATTCTGTGCACACATCTTGTGAATCGGGGTTTAAGGGTCCCGTTTCTGAGATATCTATGTTGATCGCTGAAGTCTGCATAGACATAACAGGTCTGGTTGTCAAGACATGCATTGTTCTGTTTATTAAATATATCTTAGATATCCATGTTGATCGCTGAGGTCTGCACTGGTTGTCAAGACATACATAGTTCCGTTTATTGAATATATCAGTTAGGTAGGTTAGTAAGGAAGGAGAGTGCAGGCGGAATCCCCATATATCTTTTTGGTTAACTTGGGAGATTGAACCTTTTGTTTCACATCTCATGGACCAGAATATGTTCTTCGGTTCTTGTCTGATTGTGAGATGAACCTTAGAAACTACAAGTGATTTCAGAATTATCTGTTCACCATGTTGCAGTTGGGTGGTTTCCTATTCTGACCAGGTGATACTCTGCGAGGAAAAACAGAAGCGATTGCTTCTTGTTTCCAACTTTGCTTGATACTTTACTTTGTAGCTTAGTTGCATTGAGAAAGAGATTTAAAGGATGTTTGATTGCCTGGCTTAGATTTTGGACCAGCTAGGGATAGCCAGGCGGTAGAGAAGAGGACAAGAGGGGACTTTGTTCGATTGCATCACCGTAGAAGCCTACGATATTTCAGCTATTCAGTTTCTTGACACTGATTGTTCTTAAATGTTTTACAAGTGATATCTCAAATGGGCTTTAAGTTATAAATATCATAGTTCTTGTATATAATATTTTCTTGATTATACATTTTTCCCTTGATTAATATTTTCTCTATTACTTGAAATGGCTGTAGGTCCCACATGAAGGACCTATGTGTGATCTTCTGTGGTCTGACCCAGATGACCGATGTGGGTGGGGAATTTCACCAAGGGGTGCTGGATACACATTTGGCCAAGATATTGCACAACAATTCAACCATACAAATGGGCTAAGTCTTATTTCAAGGGCACATCAACTTGTAATGGAAGGCTTCAATTGGTGTCAGGTTAGTATCCATCATGCTGGATTCTACCGTTCCTTTTTAAAAATTCGGAGTTCTGTGTATCAAACTGTCATGACATTTTTATTAAGTACATGAACCCATTCATGCAGAAGTTTCTGAGGATTCTAATTATCAACAAGAATTTCTGGTGCTATACATAGGGAACACTGGTCCTAATACAGCAATACTCCATCCATTTGTAATATATGATGTTTTGGATATTAACACAGTCCCTACAATGCATCTTTCACATACTTTTAAAATCAAAATGATATTTAAAAAATTAAGTTATTTTTCATGATAAAATCCAACGGTACAATTTCCACACAACAAATCCAGTTGGTTCAGTTTTATTTGAATGGTGTCATGCTTTTTCCTAAAATGAAACTTGATGCCCTTACAGAGGGTAAACATTTTCTTTTCACCTATTTTTCTCCAACTGTCTATAAGGCTATCTCCAGCATCTCTCCTATCTCATTCCTTATCACACATCCTTTTTCAAACTCAACTCTGTAAACAGTGTTATCTAAAAAGCATAATTTATTCACTAACAGAGGGCAAAATTATTCTATGAAAGAGAAGATTGCTGAAGTGTTTATTTATGAGAATAAGTGTTGCAAAAATGCGAATGCTGCGTTGGATTTGTGGAGTATTGAGTTCGAAACGATGATATACATGATAGGTTAGGGTAGCACCAATTCAAGAAAAGCTTGTCCAATACTGGTTGAGATGTTTTGGGTATGTCCAACTGAGACCTCTAGAGGACTAGTGCATAGTGGGATAATAAGACGCAAGGGAAGGCTGAAGTTGATACGGAAAGAGACAATAAAAGGAGCTAGGATGGAATATACCCAAACATTAAGCGTGAACCTTGACTTATGGCTTTTGTTTGGTTTAACTCTACCTATCCAAAACCTATCCAAACTTGTTTGGGATTAAAAGGCTTTGTTGTCGTTTATTTATGAAAAATATATGAATCACTCTGTTACATCATCTTGCTCAGAAACAATGACATTGCAACAAATGATGATTTATCCATGTAAAGGGATTAAGGGTCTTTGGGCAACCAAACCCAAGTTGACTGCATTGCACTAGCCTAGATACAGGCTAAATCCAAGCAGACTCGTAGCACATCTGTTTTCTCTTACCTATTATAGTATTATGTGAGTTGTGCGTTTCTCCATCCATCGCAGGCCTTGGCAAACCACTGCTTATTACATGGAATATAATCTTGAGTCTTTTTTTGCTGGTTGTGTGATGCAGGATAAGAATGTTGTGACAGTGTTCAGCGCGCCTAACTACTGCTACCGATGTGGAAACATGGCTGCAATCCTCGAAATTGGCGAGAACATGGATCAGAACTTCCTTCAATTCGACCCAGCTCCGCGGCAAATTGAGCCGGACATGACGCGCAAGACACCAGACTACTTTTTGTAGTAAGCATGTTGGCTTCTTTTAACTTCTCTACCGCAGCGTCTGTGCCTGTAGATCTTCAAAAATGTGTTCCCTCTAGCGGCTCTGTAGCCTCTCTCATTCTTTGGTGTTGAGATTTTTTTTTCTCCTCTTGTACCCCCATTCTGTATGATTCTGAGATAGCAGAGCAGAGAAGCTGCAATAGAATTGTCCCGGAATATATTCTGCTTTTGTTTTTTTCAGGAAAAAACAGGTGTGGCTAAAAAAAAAGAGAAGAGACGAGGGGAAGATGCAGGAAATGGACCCGATGTTCTGTTATGTCTGTATTGTGATGCCTTGGTAGGTGAGATTTTTCGTTTCTGTTTTGACTCAACCTGGTCGTTCAACCTACGTCGGCTCATCGTCGAACGTTGCCCAGGCTGTTAAAGATGATTTCACTTTTTATGTGTAGACATCGTTGTACACTAGGCTTTTGCAATGCTTTCATATAGTATAGGACGTCACTGTATAAGGTCAGTCAGCATGCCGCGCCCATGCCAACCGGTGCTAAGGCTGTCTCCAGCAACATCCTCTATATCCATCCTTTATATCTATCCTTTATATTTGTTATTTACAGTCTTCTGTAAAAGATTATATCCTCTATATCTCCTTTCTTTCCAACAACATCCTCTAAATTACGTCCTCTATACTCAAATATCTATATTAGAGACATTTTTATTTTTATTTTTTGTACATACGTATTTGTCATACTCTCAAATGTATTGTATATATTTTAGTTTTGCTAAACTGGTTATTTAAAGTATTGAAATGGATAGAAGACCGTTTAGAGAAACTCTATATATAGAGAATCCAGCAGCGTCCTTTAAATTTAAAGGACTGTTTGGAGGACGCTGCTGGAGAGCGTAGAGGACCGTTTGATCCTCTATATTTAGGGTAGAGGACCCTTTAGCGGCCCTTGCTGGAGCTAGCCTAATGCCATGCTGGATCTAGATGAGTAAGGGCCCGTTCGGTTATACAGGAATAAACCAGGATTCGTTCCAGCTCATCAAATCAAAACCTATATAAATTAGAGAAGTAATCCGTCTAGGAATCAATCTGGGTCTCCAATCCCTAAAAATCGAATATGGCCTAAGCCTGCTTTGGCATAGAGTTCAGCAGGCCGATGAGGACGTGGGAGGCAAAGGACCGTGACGTTTGAAAGGGAGATGGACGAGATTAAAAAGATCGTAACTTCTAAGAGGTGAATTATGAAAGTTAGAACTCTTTCTAAGTTTTGGTAGACTGTTTTGTTGTTTTGGTTATTAATGATAACATAAGATTATTTTAACTAATGTATGTTTTGTAGAGATAATTTAAGTCAGGTTAATAATAATAATGATTGTTTAAGCAATCAATGATTTTTATATTACTCAGTATGAAAGTCGTTTCACTTTTCAAGGATTGATGACGAGATTAAGGATAGGCTAGTTCTAAGTGTAAATTAATGTACAAAGATTTTAAAACTTTGTTTTTTTTCTTTTCACTATAGTATGAATGGAGGATTGAACTAGTAGCTTGACATAGGTGAATCTAGTAAGTATAGTCTGCTGCACTAGTTGTCTTTAACTATAGTTAGCTGAGATGAGGCTTAACAAGTGTTTAGAACAAACCCCATTCAAAAAGATTTTGACTCTGAAAGTGTTTGGGAGGTTTTAGAGGCATTGGACCTTGATAATCACGGTCGTCGGATCAATGGTGATGGTTTGACGCCTCCACATGGAATGCTAGAGAGAGTATGATCATCGTACCTTATGAACAGGGTTGTCGAACTATTATGGATGAGTCTAACGGACTGTGTAAATAGATAGAGTGTCCTAGTGTGCGTCAGACTAGTTTGACTAGGGTTGTCGGACCATACGGTGCAATTCATCCAAGCTTCTTTCTATAGGCGTGTCGAACCATACGCTGTATGTGGAATACTCTAACAACTATGTTTGACACATGAAGGACACAATGACTGTTGTGTCTCGTTGGACCTAGGAGAATGGTCCAATGTTTGGTCGTCGGGTGGTCTGACAACTACAGATTTTGTCTAGAGTTACTGTAACATAGAGTTACTGTAACGACTAGTTGGTTGCTTAGAGGCAATAAATATACCCAATTCATCCATTCTAGCCATTCTAACAGCTAGTTGGTTGCTCAGAGGCTATAAATACACCCAATTCATCCATTCTAGCCATTCTAACAGCTGAAGAAACCTATTTGAGTGTGAGCAAGAGACTTTGCTTAGTGAGAGATTTGATAGTTGATAATCACTTGATTAGTAGCCTCATTAACACATTGAGAGTAGCTAGTGCGTGCCCATTATTCTTATTAGACTTGATAAGGTTAAGTGAGAAGTTAGTGCTTATTACTCTTGATGATTGTCGTCATCTAGATGGTTCGATAGCAATCAGGAGTGCAACGATCATCCAGAGAGCTTGTGGATGATCCAACTTAAGTTTGTACATGGTTGTGAGCGGTTCACCATGTTGAAGAGACGAAGAACTAGCTCATAGAAAGCACTTGGCCCTTGCACAGGCCAAGGGGGTGTGACACCATTGCGTGGGTGCTTCAATAAGGACTAGTGGAAAGTGTCGGCTCTCTGATATACCTTAGCAAAATATTGAGAAATTCTTAATCCTTTCTTTACATCAAACATTTATATTTGAGCAATTATCTTTAATCATTTACATTACTAGCGTTGCAATTTGTCGGCGTTTCGACCCCGGGGGTCCCTGGACCGACGAGTAAATTGTCGCCGCGTGCCCCAGCCCAGATGGGTCGGCGCGAGGCGGAACGCGAAGGGGGGAGAGCAGCCGGAGGGAGACAGGCGTGGGAGGTGGAACCCGCGGCCTTCGTGTTAGCCCCGTGCCCAGGTCGGGTGCGCTTGCAGTAGGGGGTTACAAGCGTCCACGCGGGAGGGAGCGAGCGGCCTTGCGCGAGCGCCGTCCCGTCCTTCCCCGTGCGGCCCACCCTCTGTAAGAGGGCCCTGGACCTCCCTTTTATAGGCGTAAGGAGAGGATCCAGGTGTACAATGGGGGGTGTAGTAGTGTGCTAACGTGTCTAGCGGAGGAGAGCTAGCGCCCTAAGTACATGCCATCGTGACAGCTGGAGAGGTTTTGGCACCCAGTTCGTGTGGTGTCGTGGCCGTCGGAGGAGCGCTGGAGCCTGGCGGAAGGACAGCTGTCGGGGCTGTCGAGTCCTTGCTGACGTCCTCTTGCTTCCGTAAGGGGACTGAGAGCCACCGTCGTCATAGGGCATGCGGGGCGCCATCATTACTCGTATAGTGGAGCGAGCCAGATGGGACGCCGGTCTTGTTCCCCGTAGCCTGAGTCAGCTCAGGGTAGGGTAATGATGGCGCCTCCTGTCGACGTGGTCGGTCTATGCCCTAGGTTGGGCGAGGTGGAGGCTCCTCCGAGGTCGAGGTCGAGTCTGTCTTCCAAGGACGAGGTCGAGTCCGAGCCCCCGGGTCGGGCAAGGCGGAGACCGTCGGCTGAGGCCAGGGCTGAGTCCGAGCCCTGGGGTCGGGCGAAGCGGAGTTCGTCGTCCTTCGGGGCTGAGCCCGAGTCCGAGACCTGGGGTCGGGCGAAGCGGAGTTCGTCGTCTTCCGGGGCTGAGCCCGAGTCCGAGCCTTGGGGTCGGGCGAAGCGGAGTTCGTCGTCTTCCAGAACTGAGCCCGAGTCCGAGCCCTGGGGTCGGGCGAAGCGGAGTTCGTCGTCTTCTGGAGCTGAGCCTGAGTCCGAGCCCTGGGGTCGGGCGAAGCGGAGTTCGTCGTCTTCCGGGGCTGAGCCCGAGTTCGAGCCCTGGGGTCGGGCGGAGCGGAGTTCGTCGTCTTCCGGGGCTGAGCCCGAGTTCGAGCCCTGGGATCGGGCGGAGCGGAGTTCGTCGTCTTCCGGGGCTGAGCCCGAGTCCGAGCCCTGGGGTCGGGTTGAGCGGAGTTCGTCGTCTTCCAGGGCTGAGCCCGAGTCCGAGCCCTAGGGTCGGGTGAAGCGGAGTTTCCCATGGCGCCTAGGGCCGGACTTGGCTGCTGTCAGCCTCACTCTGTCGAGTGGCTCAGCAGTCGGAGCGGCGCAGGCGACGCTGTCCTCTTGTCAGACCGGTCAGTGGAGCGGCGAAGTGACTGCGGTCACTTCGGCTCTGTCGACTGGAGGGCGTGCGTCAGGATAAAGGTGTCAGGCCACCTTTGCATTAAATGCCCCTGCGATTTGGTCGGTTGGCGTGGCGATTTGGCCAAGGTTGCTTCTTGGTGAAGACTGGGCCTCGGGCGAGCCGAAGGTGTGTCTGTTGCTGGAGGGGGTCCTCGGGCGAGACGTAGATCCTTCGAGGTCGGCTGCCCTTGCCCGAGGCTGGGCTCGGGCGAGGCGTGATCGTGTCCCTCGAATGGACCGATCCTTGACTTAATCGCACCCATCAGGTCTTTGCAGCTTTGTGCTGATGGGGGTTACCAGCTGAGATTTAGGAGTCTTGAGGGTACCCCTAATTATGGTCCCCGACAGTAGCCCCCGAGCCTCAAAGGGAGTGTTAATACTCGCTTGGAGGCTTTTGCCACACTTTTTTGCAAGGGGACCAGCCTTTTTTAGTTGCATTTTGTTCCGGTGGGTGCGCGCGAGCGCACCCGCCGGGTGTAGCCCCCGAGGCCTCGGAGGAGTAGTTTGACTCCTTCGAGGTCTTAGTGCGTTTCGCAACACTTCGGCTGGTCTGGTTGTTCCCTCATGCGAGCTGGCCGTAGCCCGGGTGCACGGTCGGGTCCCAAGTTCTCGGGCTGGTATGTTGACGCTGTCAACGGTTTGGCCGGAGCCGGGTTTGCGAGAGCAGCCCCCGAGCCTCTGCACAGGTCGAGAGGACGGTCAAGGACAGACTCGACTTTTTTACGTATGCCCCTGCGTCGCCTTTCCACAAGGAGGAGGGGGGAGAGCGCCATGTTGCCCTCGGAGGGCGCCGAACATGGTGTCTCCGGTGAGCTGCTGGCGGGTAATCCGAGTGGACGCCCGTGCCCCATTTGTTAGGGGTCGGCTAGAGGCCCGGAGGCGCGCTCCAAAAGTACCTGCGGGTGATCTGCCGGACCCGGTCCCCTTTTGACGGGGTCCGAGGGCTCGATGCCTCCCTCTGATGGGATTCCGTTACAAGATCATTCCCGCTGGTCTCGGAAATGTCCTAGGGTACCTCGGGAGCGTAGCCCGAGCCTTGGTTATGTATCGAACGTACCCAGGGTCATCCCTCGCTCTGTGTCTGAGGCGACTATGAATCCATCGAGGGCCAGCCTACGAACCCCTGATCAGTAGTGGGCGCGGAGCCCGAGTGGCCTGAGGCAGCCGTTGAACCCTTCCGAGGGGCCGACCATCGAACCTCTGACCAGTAGTGGGCGCAGAACCCAAGCGCTCTGAGGCGGCCGTTGAACCCCTCCGAGGGGCCAGCCTTTGAACCTCTGATAGTAGGGAGGCTCGGGGCCTGTTTCCTTCACGGAGAAGGATCCTTTTCGGGGTATCCCCCTTTCCCGGTCCCTGTTGTAAGAGAGAGAAAAGAGGAAAAGGAAAAGGATACGAAATCGAATGATGTGGCGTACCTTTTTTGACGCGGTCATTATGGCGAAGGCGAAGCGTCGCTTGCTTCTCCTGCCTGAGGCGCCGCCTGTCCCGCCGCGGAGTTAATGCGACGGGGCGAGTGGTTCGCGAGGCGGTCGTTGCGCATGTGCGAGCCGTTCGAGGAACGGAACACGGGCGCGCCGTCTTCACGCCGTGAGAGAGGGTTCTCTCGCTGCCCCTGGATGGGACGTAAGCTTGGCTGACGACGTGACCGCTGCTCCTGCCCGCCTGCCACCGCCATTACTGCCGGCCCATTTTTGGCCGTATTGACCGTCGCGCCTGGCTGGCACTGCTGGGTCATACACAGGGTTGCCTCGAGTCGCGGTACTGGTTCCGCAGTCGAGGAGGCGCGGTAGTGGTGCGAGTGGCGGTGCAGTTGCTCGCACGTAGCAACCGGCGCGCCGGTTGCATGACGTGTGGGCCTGGGCCTCCATGCTGGGCGCGTTGGAGTCGAAGGGGCGCGCCCACTTGGCGCGGTTGCATGCCGACTGCATGGCTGTCCACCCTTTCACCCGCTGGTCTGGGCGAAAGTGGGGGAATGCTTGTAACCGCTGGGCAGTTGCATGCCCTGCGCGCGGCGGTTTGGCTCCTTCTGCCCTGGACCAGCTTGCATGACACGTGGGGCCCAGCCCCCGTGTCATAGGGGGAGGACCTTGGAGCGTGTTGGAGAAGACTCAGCCCGCAACGGCTGAGGACACAAGTAGGGGGAGTCGCCTTTAAAAGGAGGGTGACCTCCTTGAGAGGCGACCATGTCTTCGCGCTCCCTTATGCACCGTGTCTTTCCACCTTCCGAGCCCCCGGATGGGGGACGCCCGCAATCCTTTCGCCTTGTCGTTGGAGGAATGCAACTTCGTGGAAGTTGGTACCTTTCAGCCATCGTTCGGCTTCAAGGATTTTCATCATGCAGCCCGCCCGCATCCCCTCACCGGTGGTCACCCAAGATGGTGACCTCTAGCTTGATGGCGGGGAGAAGCGAACCGGGCTGTGGCCTCTGCCCCTCCCTCAGCTCCAAGGATGGTCATCATCAGTGCTGGGGAGGGGAGTGTGCCGAGTTGGGGTCGGTCCCTGCGTGGGCGGTGGCCCGCTCCTTCCCTCGGTGATCGGGGGGAAGGGCGTTCACCGTTCGTGGCGTTGGCAGCTGCCGCGTGCCTGGCTCTCTAAGCCGAGTGGCTTCGGAGCCGCTCCCAGCACCGCCTTCCGCCACGGCAGCCGGAAGAGGTTTCTCCGCCGACGAGCTAGCCGGTGCCGCCCACGGACTGACCTCCAACTCTACGGCCTTCTGCCCGTCCTTGCCTCTCGAGTGAGGGCATGGGCGAGGGCCTCATGGCAGCAGCATCCGCCCTGAGGTCATCGCTGCTGCTGTTCGCCCCCCGGAGCAGAAGTCGTCATCGTCGCCGCTGCTGGAGCGAGCGACGGCGAGCCGTTCGTCGGTCTTCTGTTGCCCCGCAGGCCCCCCAATCGTGTGGGGTTGTTCGTACCTGCGGAGGTGGAACCAGGGTTCCGTTTTGTAATGGCACTTTGAGTGCCGGTGTCTTGTTCATTACGGCTGTCGGGGCCTGAACATGTATGTACTTTCGGCGCGGAGCCGTGTTTTTTCTTCATTTCGAGCACTAAGACTCGCCTGTCGACTATCTGAACCGCTTCACCGAGCGTGAGTCGCCTCGTGCAAAGGTGACAAGTGAGGTATCCGTATCCCGGAGGCGTAGGAGTCCCTCGGCTCAGTCGGCCTTGCTGTCCGAGGCTTCTCTTGCTTAGTTAAAGGAACCCTCGGCCGCTCTTTGATGGGCCGAAGCCGGAGGTAGCGGTGTCAGCACGGACAGAGGCAGAGTTGGCTCGAAAAGAAGATTTGGTCGGCCAAAGCCTGGCCGGGTCGTCCACTGGCGGGACCGACGCCGGAGTTGAGCTGTCGAGGCCACAAGCCGGGCTGATGTCTTCAGGGGACAGCTGGCCGAGGCCTCGGGGTGGCCGGCCGAGCCGTCTGCTCGAGCCGGATTCCTGGAGAAGACCCTGGCGGCAATGGCCCGGGTGTGGTGCTGATGTCGTCCTTCAGGGTGGAGATCCTCCAACCGCGTCGCCGTCCGAGGCTAGGTCAGACCCCGCCGAAGGTGTAGTTGACGCCGAGGGTGCTGCTGCCCCCTTCAACTGTCGACGTCCGAGCCCGCAGGATCGGGTTGTCTTGTAGTGTGTGTATGTTTTCTGCGGCCGCCGAGGCCCAAACACACCATCGTCGTGTTGTAAAGCTGCGTTTCTTTTCCTCTTGTTTCGAGTATCCGGACTTATTTGTCGGTAACAGAATTGTTTGTGCGGGCGAGAGTTGCTTTTCACGGAAGGTGATGAGTGAGGTATCCGTATCCCGGAGGCGTAGGAATCCCTCGGCTCGGTCGGCCTTGCCGCTTACGCGCACTCTTACTCGTCCATAGGGTTCTGTCACCGACGCAGTCGAGAAGGCCCGAAAAATCATTCCGGCAGAGGAGCTTTCGAGCGTGAAGACTTGTTCGGTCCGCGGAATCACTTATCCGAGCGCGAGTTACTTATCGCAGAAGGTGATGAGTGAGGTATCCGTATCCCGGAGGCGTAGGAGTCCCTCGGCTCGGTCAGCCTTGGCTGCTTACGTGTACTCCGTCGTTTTCAGGATCCACTTTTGAAGTAGTCGAAAAGCACAAAAGGCATTCTGGCAGAAAAGATTTTTTTCTTTTTTCGAGGAAAAATTCGACGCAGAGGGGGTTCCCCCCTTCTAGCCCCCGAGGGAGGGTCGGGATTTGCCGAGGCAAGGCTGACCCTTCCTTGACGACCAGACTTTGTGTGTGAACGGGGTGTACGAATAACTTGGAAGCATCTTAAGGGTAGAAGCGACGTAGCTGTTGGATGTTCCAAACGTTGCTGTAGACCTCGCCTTGACTGTTGGCCAGCTTGTATGTTCCAGGCTTCAGAACCTTGGCGATGACGAACGGCCCTTCCCAGGGAGGCGTGAGCTTATGCCGCCCTCGGGCATCTTGTCTTAGCCGAAGCACCAGGTCGCCCACTTGGAGGTCTCGGGACCGAACCCCTCGGGCGTGGTAGCGTCGCAGGGACTGCTGGTACCGTGCCGAGTGTAGTAAGGCCATGTCCCGAGCCTCTTCTAGCTGGTCCAGTGAGTCTTCTCGATTGGCTCGATTGCTTTGGTCGGCGTAGGCCCTCGTCCTTGGGGAACCGTATTCTAAGTCTGTGGGCAAGATGGCCTCGGCCCCATAGACTAGAAAGAACGGTGTGAAGCCCATGGCTCGGCTCGGCGTTGTCCTCAGACTCCAGACCACCGAGGGGAGTTCCTTCATCCACCGCTTGCCGAACTTGTTGAGGTCGTTGTAGATCCGAGGCTTGAGTCCTTGCAGAATCATGCCGTTGGCATGTTCTACCTGCCCATTTGTCATGGGGTGGGCCACGGCTGCCCAGTCCACCCGGATGTGGTGATCCTCGCAGAAGTCCAGGAACTTTCTACCGGTGAACTGGGTGATGTTGTCGGTGATGATGGAGTTCGGGACCCCAAAGCGATGGATGATGTTGGTGAAGAACGCCACCGCCTGTTCGGACCTGATGCTGTTTAGTGGTCGGACCTCGATCCACTTGGAGAATTTGTCGATGGCAACCAACAGGTGCGTGTAGCCCCCGGGTGCCTTCTGCAAGGGGCCGACGAGGTCCAGACCCCACACAGCAAACGACCAGGTGATGGGTATGGTCTGCAGAGCCTGAGCGGGTAGGTGGGTCTGCCTCGCGTAGAACTGACACCCTTCGCAGGTGCGGACAATTCTAGTGGCGTCGGCCACCGCCGTCGGCCAGTAGAAACCTTGTCGGAAGGCATTTCCAACAAGGGCTCGAGGTGCTGCGTGATGGCTGCAAGCCCCCGAGTGTATCTCTTGTAAGAGCTCCTGGCCTTTGGCGATGGAAATGCATCGCTGGAGGATGCCCGAGGGGCTGCGGTGGTAGAGCTCCTTCCCATCTCCCAGCAAGACGAACGACTTGGCGCGCCGCGCCAACCGCCGAGCTTCGGCTTGGTCGAGGGGTAGCTCTCCTTGGCGGAGATATTGCAGGTACGGGGTCTGCCAGTTTTGATTAGGCGTGACCCCACTCCGCTCCTCCTCGATGCGCAGTGCCTCACCCTCGGGGGCCGAGGGTACCTCGGGCCGAGCCGAGGGTGCCTCGGGTTGAGCCGAGGGTGCCTCGGGCCGAGCCGAGGGTGCCTCGGGCTCGGGCGTGTCGTCGGTCTTGACGGAGGGTTGATGCAGGTCTCGGGAGAATACGTCCGGGGGAACCGTTGTTCGCCCCGAGGCTATTTTAGCCAGCTCGTCCGCAGTCTCGTTGTAGCGTCGGGTGATGTGGTTGAGCTCGAGCCCATAGAACTTGTCTTCCAGGTGCCGAACCTCATCGCAGTAGGCTTCCATCTTCGGGTCGCGGCAGTGGAAGTTCTTCATGACTTGGTCGATGACGAGCTGCGAGTCACCGCGAGCGTCGAGGCGTCGGACCCCTAGCTCGATGGCGATTCGTAACCCGTTTACCAGAGCCTCGTACTCAGCCACGTTGTTGGACGCCGGGAAGTGGAGGCGTAGCACGTAGCGTAGGTGCTTCCCGAGGGGCGAGATGAAGAGCAGGCCCGCGCCGGCCCCCGTCTTCATCAGCAACCCGTCGAAAAACATGGTCCAGAGCTTCGGTTGGATCGGAGTTGTTGGGAGCTGGGTGTCGACCCATTCAGCCACGAAGTCCGCCAAGACCTGGGACTTGATGGCCTTCCGAGGGGCAAACGAGATCGTCTCGCCCATGATCTCCACCGCCCACTTTGCAATTCTACCCGAGGCCTCTCGGGACTGGATGATCTCCCCTAGGGGGAAGGATGACACCACAGTTACCGGATGAGACTCGAAGTAGTGTCGCAACTTCCGCCGTGTCAGGATCACCGCGTACAACAACTTCTGAATTTGTGGATAGCGGATCTTGGTCTCAGACAGTACCT
Organism: Zea luxurians; assembly: GCA_029449295.1. Lineage (NCBI taxonomy): Eukaryota > Viridiplantae > Streptophyta > Magnoliopsida > Poales > Poaceae > Zea > Zea luxurians. Next base: position 68,252,435 of record JAOPSE010000005.1, read on the forward strand.
CACTGATGAAGTAGACCGGCCTCTGGACGGGCAATGCATGCCCCTCTTCTCGTCTCTCAACCACAATCGCGGCGCTAACCACCTGAGTGGTAGCGGCGACGTAGATCAAGAGGGCTTCTCCGGCAGCGGGGGGCACCAAGATGGGCGCGTTCGTGAGGAGCGCCTTCAGGTTCCCGAGGGCTTCCTTGGCCTCAGGGGTCCAAGCGAAGCACTCGGCCTTCCTTAAGAGGCGGTACAGAGGCAGGCCTCTTTCGCCGAGGCGCGAGATGAAACGGCTCAGAGCCGCGAGGCATCCCATGACCCTCTGTATGCCTTTCAAGTCCTTGATGGGCCCCATGCTGGTGATGGCCGCGATCTTCTCCGGGTTGGCCTCGATGCCCTGCTCGGAGACGATGAACCCCAAGAGCATGCCTCGGGGAACCCCGAAGACACACTTTTCGGGATTGAGCTTCATGCCTTTCGCCTTGAGACATCGGAATGTCACTTCAAGGTCGGAAAGGAGGTCGAAGGCTTTCCTCGTCTTGACTATGATGTCATCGACGTAGGCCTCGACCGTTCAGCCGATGTGTTCGCCGAACACATGGTTCATGCATCGCTGGTACGTTGCACCCGCATTTCTCAAACCAAACGGCATGGTAACATAGCAGTACATGCCGAAGGGTGTGAAGAAAGAAGTCGCGAGCTGGTTGGACTCTTTCATCCTGATCTGGTGATACCCTGAGTAGGCATCGAGGAAAGACAGGGTTTTGCACTCAGCAGTGGAATCCATGATTTGATCGATGCGAGGCAGAGGGTAGGGAACTTTCGGACATGCTTTGTTTAGACCAGTGTAGTCTACACACATCCGCCATTTCCCTCCTTTCTTTCTCACAAGCACAGGGTTGGCAAGCCATTCGGGATGGAATACCTCTTTGATGAACCCTGCCGCCATTAGCTTGTGGATCTCCTCGCCTATGGCTCTGCGCTTTTCTTCGTCGAATCGGCGCAGAGGCTGCTTCACGGGTCAGGCTCCAGCTCGGATATCCAGCGAGTGCTCGGCGACTTCCCTCGGTATACCGGGCATGTCTGAGGGACTCCATGCGAAAATGTCGGCATTTGCGTGGAGAAAGTCGACGAGCACTGCTTCCTATTTGGGGTCGAGCTCGGAGCCGATCCGGATCTGCTTGGAGGCGTCGTTCCAGGGGTCGAGAGGGACGGACTTAACCGTCTCCGCTGGCTCGAAGTTGCCGGCGTGGCGCTTCACGTCTGGCGCCTCCTTAGAGAGGCTCTCCAGGTCGGCGAAGAGGGCCTCAGACTCGGCGAGGGCCTCAGCATACTCCACACACTCCACGTCGCATTCGTACGCGTGTCGGTACGTGGGTCCGACGGTGATGACCCCGTTGGGGCCCAACATCTTGAGCTTGAGGTAGGTGTAGTTGGGGATGGCCATGAACTTGGCGTAGCATGGCCTCCCCAACACTGCGTGGTAGGTTCCTCGAAACCCGACCACCTCGAACGTGAGGGACTCCCTTCGAAAGTTGGAGGGCGTCCCAAAGCAGACGGGTAGATCGAGTTGTCCGAGGGGTTGGACGCGCTTCCCGGGGATGATCCCGTGGAAAGGCGCAGCGCCCGTCCGGACCGAGGACAGATCGATCCGCAGGAGCCCGAGGGTCTCGGCGTAGATGATGTTGAGGCTGCTGCCTCCGTCCATGAGGACCTTGGTGAGCCTGACGTTGCCGATGATGGGGTCGACAACGAGCGGGTATTTCCCCGGGCTCGGCACATGGTCGGGATGGTCGGCCTGGTCGAAGGTGATGGGCTTGTCGGACCAGTCTAGGTAGACTGGCGCCACCACCTTTACCGAGTAGACCTCCCGACGCTCTTGCTTGCGGTGCCGAGCCGAGGCGTTTGCCACTTGCCCACCGTAGATCATGAAGCAGTCGCGGACCTCGGGGAACTCTCCTGCCTTGTGATCTTCCTTCTTAGCGTCGTCGAGAGCCTTGCCACCCTCCGCGGGTGGCCCGGCCTTGTGAAAGTGGTGTCGAAGCATGGCACACTCCTCAAGGGTGTGCTTGACGGGCCCCTGATGATAGGGGCACGGCTCCTTGAGCATCTTGTCGAAGAGGTTGGCACCTCCGGGAGGTTTCTGAGGGTTCTTGTACTCGGCGGCGGCGACAAGGTCCGCGTCGGCGGCGTCGCGTTTCGCTTGCGACTTCTTCTTGCCTTTCTTCTTGGTGCCGCGCTGAGTTGATGCCTCGAGAACATCTTCCGGTGGGCGGCCCTGGGCTGCTTGTCCTTCCGGAAGATGGCCTCAACCGCCTCCTGGCCAGAGGCGAACTTGGTGGCGATGTCCATCAGCTCGCTCGCCTTGGTGGGGGTCTTGCGACCCAGCTTGCTCACCAGGTCGTGGCAAGTGGTGCCGGCGAGGAACGCGCCAATGACATCCGAATCGGTGACGTTGGGCAGCTCAGTGCGCTGCTTCGAGAATCGCCGGATGTAGTCCCGGAGAGATTCTCCCGGTTGCTGGCGGCAGCTTCAGAGATCCCAGGAGTTTCCAGGGCGCACGTACGTGCCTTGGAAATTGCCGGCGAAGGCTTGGACCAGGTCGTCCCAGTTGGAGATCTGCCCCGGAGGCAGGTGCTCCAGCCAGGCTCGAGCGGTGTCGGAGAGGAACAGGGGGAGGTTGCGGATGATGAGATTATCATCGTCCGTTCCACCCAGTTGGCAGGCCAGCCGATAGTCCGCGAGCCACAGTTCTGGTCTCGTCTCCCTCGAGTACTTTGTGATAGTAGTCGGGGTTCGGAACCGGGTCGGGAACGGCGTCCGTCGTATGGCGCGGCAGAAAGCCTGCAGACCGGGTGGTTCGGGCGAAGGACTCCGATCCTCCCCGCTGTCGTAGCGTCCCCCACGCCTGGGGTGGTAGCCTCGGCGCACCCTCTCGTCGAGGTGGGCCTGACGGCTGCAGTGATGGTGCTCGCTACCGAGGCAACCCGGGGCCGCAGGCACTGTGTTGCGCGTGCGCCCGGTGTGGACCGAGGCTTCCCGCATGAATCGGGAAGTCGCGGCGCGATGTTCCGAGGGGTACCCCTGCCTTTGGGAGGCGGAGCTTTCGGCCCGTTGAACCGCGGCGTCCTCCAGGAGATTCTTGAGCTCTCCCTGGATACGCCGCCCCTTGGTGGTTGATGGCTCCGGCATCGCGCGGAGAAGCATTGCCGCTGCAGCCAGGTTCTGGCCGACTCCACTGGAAACCGGTGGCGGCCTTACCCTAACATCATCGGCGATGCAGTGCTGGATGCTCTGGGGGAGATGACGTGCTTCTCCGGCCGGAGGTTGGCCCGCCCATTCCTGCCCGATGTCCCGGCGGATCGGCTCAAGCGTTCCTGCTCCCTCGTCGAGCCTGGCCTGCATCTCGCGGATTTGCTCGAGCTGTGGGTCATGACCCCCCGCCGGGACGGGGACCACAGCTAGCTCCCGAAGGATGTCAATGCGAGGCATGGGCCTAGGGGGATCACCGTTCTCCGGTATACCAAGATGGTTGCCTTCGCCGGGACCCCCTAGATCGACGTGGAAACATTCGCGACTTGGGCCGCATTCCTCGTCGTTGAGGCTGCGGCTACCGTCGGAACAGTCGGAAAGGCAGTAGTCGCATGCGGTCATGAAGTCCCGCATGGCATTGGTGTTACCAAGTTCGGAGAAATCCCAACAGAGGTCGGGCTCGGCATCTTCCTCGGACCCCGAGGGCCCGTAGGTCGAGACGGCCGTCAGCCGGTCCCAGGGTGACCGCACACGATACCCAGAGGGTTTGGACTCGCCTCTATGAGAATGTCCACCGAAGCGAAGTTGCTTGGCGGGTCGAGGCCGAATCCAAAAGGCGCGAGATGGGAATCGGTCGGTACCTTTTGGTCGACGGGCGATGACGAAGTCACGTCAGGGACTGACTGCACTATCGTCTCAGGTACGAGGGTGACGCCTAGCAAGTCCTTCGCGAGCGTGCTGGCGTCGTCCGTTTGCTTGAGGTTGGTGTGTTGCGGGGAGACGACGCTCGTCTTCGTCTCAGACGCGAGGCCGATGCCCGACACGCTCTCCGTTGGGGCGCCGACGCCGTCGACTTGCTCAACAGCCAACGAGGTGCCGCCTCTTGCTTGGCCTTGGTTGCCCCGCCTCCTCCTCCGTCGGCGGGGGAGGGGACGGGACAAGCCCGAATGTCGTCCTTCCACCACGTGGGGAAGGCGTCGTCGATTTCCTCGCCGGCAGGCGGGTTGTCGACTGCCATTGTCGCTGTCGCGCGGCGGGGGAAGGAGTATCATGTCGTAGCTGCCGTCGAGGGACATGAACTCAAGACTCCCGAAACGGAGCACCGTCCCGGGCTGGAGAGGTTGCTGGAGACTGCCCATCTGGAGCTTGACGGGAAGCTGTTCATCAACACGCAGCAGGCCCCTACCTGGCGCGCCAACTGTCGGCGTTTCGACCCCGGGGGGTCCCTGGACCGACGAGTAAATTGTCGCCGCGTGCCCCAGCCCAGATGGGTCGGCGCGAGGCGGAACGCGAAGGGGGGAGAGCAGCCGGAGGGAGACAGGCGTGGGAGGTGGAACCCGCGGCCTTCGTGTTAGCCCCGTGCCCAGGTCGGGTGCGCTTGCAGTAGGGGGTTACAAGCGTCCACGCGGGAGGGAGCGAGCGGCCTTGCGCGAGCGCCGTCCCGTCCTTCCCCGCGCGACCCACCCTCTGTAAGAGGGCCCTGGACCTCCCTTTTATAGGCGTAAGGAGAGGATCCAGGTGTACAATGGGGGGTGTAGCAGTGTGCTAACGTGTCTAGCGGAGGAGAGCTAGCGCCCTAAGTACATGCCATCGTGGCAGCCGGAGAGGTTTTGGCACCCAGTTCGTGTGGTGTCGTGGCCGTCGGAGGAGCGCTGGAGCCTGGCGAAAGGACAGCTGTCGGGGCTGTCGAGTCCTTGCTGACGTCCTCTTGCTTCCGTAAGGGGGCTGAGAGCCGCCGTCGTCACAGGGCATGCGGGGCGCCATCATTACTCGTATAGTGGAGCGAGCCAGATGGGACGCCGGTCTTGTTCCCCGTAGCCTGAGTCAGCTCGGGGTAGGGTAATGATGACGCCTCCTGTCGACGTGGTCGGTCCATGCCCTAGGTTGGGCGAGGTGGAGGCTCCTCCGAGGTCGAGGTCGACTCTGTCTTCCAAGGTCGAGGTCGAGTCCGAGCCCCCGGGTCGGGCAAGGCGGAGACCGTCGGTTGAGGCCAGGGCTGAGTCCGAGCCCTGGGATCGGGCGAAGCGGAGTTCGTCGTCCTTCGGGGCTGAGCCCGAGTCCGAGCCCTGGGGTCGGGCGAAGCGGAGTTCGTCGTCTTCCGGGGCTGAGCCCGAGTCCGAGTCCTGAGGTCGGGCGAAGCGGAGTTCGTCGTCTTCCGGGGCTGAGCCCGAGTCCGAGTCCTGAGGTCGGGCGAAGCGGAGTTCGTCGTCTTCCGGGGCTGAGCCCGAGTCCGAGTCCTGAGGTCGGGCGGAGCGGAGTTCGTCGTCTTCCGGGGCTGAGCCCGAGTCCGAGCCCTGGGGTCGGGCGAAGTGGAGTTCGTCGTCTTCCGGGACTGAGCCCGAGTCCGAGCCCTGGGGTCGGGCGGAGCGGAGTTCGTCGTCTTCCGGGGCTGAGCCCGAGTTCGAGCCCTGGGGTCGGGCGGAGCGGAGTTCGTCGTCTTCCGGGGCTGAGCCCGAGTCCGAGCCCTGGGGTCGGGCGGAGCGGAGTTCGTCGTCTTCCGGGGCTGAGCCCGAGTCCGAGCCCTGGGGTCGGGCGAAGCGGAGTTCGTCGTCTTCCGGGGCTGAGCCCGAGTCCCTCGAATGGACCTGTCGCTTCGGCTCTGTCGACTGGAGGGCGTGCGTCAGGATAAAGGTGTCAGGCCACCTTTGCATTAAATGCCCCTGCGATTTGGTCGGTTGGCGTGGCAATTTGGCCAAGGTTGCTTCTTGGTGAAGACTGGGCCTCGGGCGAGCCGGAGGTGTGTCCGTTGCTGGAGGGGGTCCTCGGGCGAGACGTAGATCCTCCGGGGTCGGCTGCCCTTGCCCGAGGCTGGGCTCGGGCGAGGCGTGATCGTGTCCCTCGAATGGACCGATCCTTGACTTAATCGCACCCATCAGGCCTTTGCAGCTTTGTGCTGATGGGGGTTACCAGCTGAGATTTAGGAGTCTTGAGGGTACCCCTAATTATGGTCCCCGACACAATTATAGCATAGGATTGAAAAGGGCGCAAAACTTTTATTTACACAAATATGCATAAGGGTTGAATTTGATCTTGATTATAGGCTTTAATTTGTGCATATTTTTAGAGAAACCCAGTTCATTCTTCCCTTTGAGCATCTTGATCCTTTTTAATTGGTATTAGTGCCTTGTGCATATTAAATTCGACTTTACTGCCTACAGTTAAGATGTTTGGTGGAGATAGACTTTCTCGCGTCTTTGAGGGAGACAAATTGATATGATCTTGATGGTTAGAGGGGGATGAACGGTATATAATTTTTTTTTCTAACAAAGGACTATCACTAGAACTAGAGACAATATAGAAACTTATTTCTAGATCTAGTTCTAGCATGTTGCTTGCTTAGTAACAAAATAATAACAATAAGAAAGCTACTAGCAAGAACTATACAAATATACACAAGTTCATGTAATAATGTAACACAATAAGAAGTAATAACAAGAATGACTTTGAATGTAAACCACATAGGGCAAAAGGTAGACATAATATATATCTCTGGTTGCTTATCGACAACCTATCGTCCTAGTTCAGACGATTCACGTGTTTATTAGCGTAATAAGCCAAGACCCGCATATGGCCCATTGGAATCACTTTAGAATAAATCTCAAACAAGTACTATTTCACTAAAATTGGTCTTTGTGAATCTCACGGAGGAACAAGAGCCCCTTACAATCCATATACGGCATCGAGTAAAGAGTCCAAATACAAAAATAAGTTGTTAAGGGGTCTAAACATAATTTTTTCGGAAAAAGTTCAAAATACAAAAATTCGGTATATTTGCTCTGAGCTAGTCGAGTCGCCGCTCACAGCTCGGGTCTTCGTTCGTGCGTGGGGCACCAAAAACAACGGGCGACGCGCCAAATCTGGTCCTTTCCTGCCATCAATTGCCGTCCCTCTTCTGTCTAGCGTCCACGCAAGGTGGCAGTTGTCCGCACGTCACGCTCGATGCCTGTACATTTTACTGGTACGACTTTGCGAACAACGTAAGCGCTTACGCACGGGTGGAAGGTGGATCGTTACATTACGGGCGGCCAGGGCCAAGGGACCCAGGGATGGCCGGATGGCAACCGGGATTTCCCGAATGGCTTTTCATCCCTGTCTCTACGAGTACAAAAATTTCCCATTCCCGTCTCCGTCCCCGCGAACGCTCACGGGGAGCTTTTTTTTCCCGTCCCCGTCCCCGTTAGGAAATTTATTCCCATGGGAAACCCCACGGGAAATCTGTCCCTGCTAGAAATACAATATTTAAAGATAAATTTAAAATAATTGTATCAGATTAGTACAAATTTAACAAACAAAATTAAAAATTACAAGAGACATCTACTTTAGAGTTTAGTTTTCTATTTTATAACATGCCATGCACTGAGTTCTTACTATAATTTTAACAAGTAAATTAACTAACTTGAATTAAATAATTTCATGAGGCGGGTACACGGGAAACGGGACCCCATCTCCCGTTCCCGCGAACCCGACGGGGATTAAATTTCCCACATTTAAATCTCCACGAGGACTAAATTAGTTTCATACCCGTCTCCTAATAAAGGAAATCCCCGCGAGGAATCGGGGATCAGGTCCCCATTGCCATCTCTGGAGAGGCGACAGGAGAGCCCTATTGACACGTGGCAACGTCTCAAAGAGCCTTAAGCAAATGTCCGCGTGACGACGAGCCACGCATCTCATCTGATCTGGTATAAAAGAATTCCAAAACCATGTCTTTAGGCCGTTGGGAAATCAAGAAAATCCGCGTCCGCTACTGCTCTGTCTGCTTTCAGCAGTAGTCATTTTAAACTTGGCACGACTTTATCGTGTCCAGGCACATCACGGTGTTAACGTCTGAGCCGGACCGGCAAGTAGGCTAATTTTTCTGCCCACACACGGCACGCGCCCACTGTTAGTCGGGCCAGGCCGGAGCCATGGTTAACTCGAAGAGAAAATCTCTTCAATACCATCCAAACTTATATCAATCCCTTCAATGTCATCAGAATTTATAGCTTCCCTTCAATATCATCAAATTTAAATTTTAATTCCTTCAATGCCATTACCATTAGTTTGAAGTTAAGGCTGTTAGTTCAATTTAAAGTCAATCTCTCAAATGCCATTAAAATCTATATTGATCCCTTCAACGTCACTAGAAATTGGTTCGATATATTTGGGGTTTAAAAATTCCAAAATTGTCGGCGTTGGGGGTCCCTGGACCGACGAGTAAATTATCGCCGCGTGCCCCAGCCCAGATGGGTCGGCGCGAGGCGGAACGCGAAGGGGGGAGAGCAGCCAGAGGGAGACAGGCGTGGGAGGTGGAACCCGCGGCCTTCGTGTTAGCCCCGCGCCCAGGTCGGGTGCGCTTGCAGTAGGGGGTTACAAGCGTCCACGCGGGAGGGAGCGAGCGGCCTTGCGCGAGCGCCGTCCCGTCCTTCCCCGCGCGGCCCACCCTCTGTAAGAGGGCCCTGGACCTCCCTTTTATAGGCGTAAGGAGAGGATCCGGGTGTACAATGGGGAGTGTAGCAGTGTGCTAACGTGTCTAGCGGAGGAGAGCTAGCGCCCTAAGTACATAACATCGTGGCAGCCGGAGAGGTTTTGGCACCCAGTTCGTGTGGTGTCGTGGCCGTCGGAGGAGCGCTGGAGCCTGGCGGAAGGACAGCTGTCGGGGCTGTCGAGTCCTTGCTGACGTCCTCTTGCTTCCGTAAGGGGGCTGAGAGCCGCCGTCGTCACAGGGCATGCGGGGCGCCATCATTACTCGTATAGTGGAGCGAGCCAGATGGGACGCCGGTCTTGTTCCCCGTAGCCTGAGTCAGCTCGGGGTAGGGTAATGATGGTGCCTCCTGTCGACGTGGTCGGTCCATGCCCTAGGTTGGGCGAGGTGGAGGCTCCTCCGAGGTCGAGGTCGAGTCTGTCTTCCAAGGTCGAGGTCGAGTCCGAGCCCCCGGGTCGGGCAAGGCGGAGACCGTCGGCTGAGGCCAGGGCTGAGTCCGAGCTCTGGGGTCGAGCGAAGCGGAGTTCGTCGTCTTCCGGGGCTGAGCCCGAGTCCGAGCCCTGGGGTCGGGCGAAGCGGAGTTCATCGTCTTCCGGGGCTGAGCCCGAGTCCGAGCCCTGTGGTCGGACGAAGCGGAGTTCGTCGTCTTCCGGGACTGAGCCCGAGTCCGAGCCCTGGGGTCGGGCGAAGCGGAGTTCGTCGTCTTCCGGGGCTGAGCCCGAGTCCGAGCCCTGGGGTCGGGCGAAGCGGAGTTCGTCGTCTTCCGGGGCTGAGCCCGAGTTCGAGCCCTGGGGTCGGGCGGAGCGGAGTTCGTCGTCTTCCGGGGCTGAGCCCGAGTCCGAGCCCTGGGGTCGGGCGGAGCGGAGTTCGTCGTCTTCCGGGGCAGTTCGAGCCCTGGGGTCGGGCGGAGCGGAGTTCGTCGTCTTCCGGGGCTGAGCCCGAGTCCGAGCCCTGGGGTCGGGCGGAGCGGAGTTCGTCGTCTTCCGGGGCTGAGCCCGAGTCCGAGCCCTGGGGTCGGGCGAAGCGGAGTTTCCCATGGCGCCTAGGGCCGGACTTGGCTGCTGTTAGCCTCACTTTGTCGAGTGGCTCAGCAGTCGGAGCGGCGCAGGCGGCGCTGTCCTCTTGTCAGACCGGTCAGTGGAGCGGCGAAGTGACTGCGGTCACTTCGGCTCTGTCGACTGGAGGGCGTGCGTCAGGATAAAGGTGTCAGGCCACCTTTGCATTAAATGCCCCTGCGATTTGGTCGGTTGGCGTGGCAATTTGGCCAAGGTTGCTTCTTGGTGAAGACTGGGCCTCGGGCGAGCCGAAGGTGTGTCCGTTGCTGGAGGGGGTCCTCGGGCGAGACGTAGATCCTCCGGGGTCGGCTGCCCTTGCCCGAGGCTGGGCTCGGGCGAGGCGTGATCGTGTCCCTCGAATGGACCGATCCTTGACTTAATCGCACCCATCAGGCCTTTGCAGCTTTGTGCTGATGGGGGTTACCAGCTGAGATTTAGGAGTCTTGAGGGTATCCCTAATTATGGTCCCCGACAAAAATAAAAAAATATGGATCAGATTTTTAAAATTCCACGATTTTTAAAAACTTAAGTACGTACTTTTTTGTAAACACCAAAATTACTTCGCTATATCAGTTCATTTTTAAAAAACTTAAGTATGGACTGAAGTTTTTAAAAATCGTGGAATTTTAAAAATCTGATCCATATTTTTTGATTATGGAATTTTTAAATCTCAAATAGATTGAACCAATTTCTATTGGCATTGAAGAGATCAGTATAGATTTTTGTGGCATTGGAGAGATTGACTTTAAATTGAACTAACGACGTTAGCTCCAAACTAACGGTAATGGCATTCAAGGGATTAAAAATTAAATTTGATGGTATTAAAGGGAAGCTATAAATTCTGATGGTATTGAAGGGATTAGTATAAGTTTGAATGGCATTGAAGGGATTTTCTCTAACTTGAACTCGGGCCCAGAAACCAAATACATAGAAAACATCACATTTAATTGAAATTCCATCTATTCGCATCAAAACTTAACATAAATTCAATCCATTAACTAACTAGACATTCAAACCAACATAGAACAAGGCAAATAGGCAACAATATAGTCTTTAAATGTTTTGTAGCCTTAGTTCAATGTTGCCTAATTAAAAACCTTCCTAGGTAAAAAAACTCACACATTGTGAGAAAACCCTAGGAAGGAAAAGAGTACAACTAACTCCTTAAATAATTTATAAGGTCATACTTATGTCCACATTCCATATGATCATATTACAGATAAGAGAACATAAATAGGTAGAAATAGAAAGAGAGAATAAGTTCAAGGTTGTTTGCTTCTTGAACTTTGTAGTCCTGCTTCGTTTCTCTTATCTCCTCGTCCTCCTTGTTCCTTTCTTTTGCTCCCTGGTGATACTCGCTGCTCATCATCTAGGTACATAGCCTCAAAAGTTGCTTCAAGGTCATTGGTTTCCTTCTCCACAATATCTTGCTTGTGATGGTTAGCCAACTCCCAATCCTTGATACATGAGATCACCTCCACCATGTCTGTTGTCAACCGTCGTCGTCGCTGTAAGGAAAATGGACCTCGGGCTATTTGGCTCAAAAGGTTTTGGTGTTTGATGATCAACATAACCTATGGACTAATGCGTTTGCTAGTGTTTGTATTTATAGTTCACAGGATGCGAAGAGGATTGGACTAAGACACTAAGGAAGCAACACCTCAAAAGAAGACATAAAAAGAGCATAGAAGTCTAAGACTCAAGAACAAAAGAAGCCCAAGGAATCAGTAAAGGAATCCATGAAGTGGGTAGTCAGCCAGTGCATTGGTGGTGCACCGTACATCGAACAGTAACCTATCCGGTGGGACACCGGACAGTCTGTGCAGAGGGGCCTGTAGCAAGGCGCCCTCGGGCTGTAGCACCGGACTGTCCGGTGTGCACCGGACAGTCTGGGTAACGTTCGGATCCAACGGTCGGCTGACGTGGCCAGGACATCGAACAGTGAACAGTGGATGTCCGGTGTGCACCGGACTGTCCGGTGCGCCCGTCGACAGAAAGTTGTTGCTTGTGTCCAATGACTATAATTGTGGGGGAATGCTATAAATACCCCAACTAGCCATTTGGAGGTGTGGGAGCCCAAGCAACATACCAAGGCATATTGTAGACATTTCCAAGTGCGCACCCAAGTGCTTAATAGAATCACTCGGTGATTAGCGTAGGTGCTTTGCGAAGTGCTTAAGTTAGTTAGATCGCATTAGCGCTTGCTCTAGGTGAATCCTAGTCAGTTGAGTGAGTTTAGAAAAACCACACAACCCCTCGGCTCTTGCGTGAGCCATTGTAATTGTACCAAGTGGGGCAAGAGTCTTGTGAGACCGTGCCAACCGAGTTTGTGTCATGGCCGCCACCATGTACCAGAGGGAACGAGGCTCGCGACGGTTCGGCCGAAAGCTCGATAGTGGAAACGACAGGGAGCATCCGAGAGGAGCCGGAAGTGAAGCACCACTTGCATGTGGAGAAGGCCCGTGACTCTCTATGGAGTTATTCGACCGTGGTGCTTGGCCCTCGCGTGGGCTTCCCTTTGCGTAGGGGCACCAATGAGGATAGGCGAAACCTTGCGTGGTTTCAAATACCTCGGTAAAAATACTAGCGTCATCCACGAGAGTTTGCATCTCCACCTTGCTCTTTACCTTCCGCATTTATATAAAGCATTTAAGTTGCAATCTTGTCTTTAAAATTAGATTCTTTAGGATTGAAACTTAGACATTGTGGTAGAGGTAGCAACACTTAGACAAAACCTAGTTTGAACATTCTAGATTGTTTATTTGCATAGGTTTTGCTTTAGGGATTTATTTGTGGCTTAGTTTAGAGAAAGTTTTAGAAGTCCTAATTCACCTCCCTCTTAGGCGTCATCGTTTCCTACAGTCTGTAAGCACCTAGAGGGGGGGGGGGGTGAATAGGTGATCCTGTAAAAACTTAAGACTTAAAGCCACAAAACTTGATTAAGTGTTAGCACAATGAAATCAAGTGGCTAAGGACCGAGCTCTTGTGAAACACAATAGTCACAGTGAGAACAAGCACAAGAGACACGATGGTTTATCCCGTGGTTCGGCCAAGTACAACACTTGCCTACTCCACGTTGTGGCGTCCCAATGGACGAGGGTTGCACTCAACCCCTTTCAAGTGATCCAAAGATCCACTTGAATACCACGGCGTTTTTCTTTCTTTCACTATACCCCGTTTGCGAGGAATCTCCACAACTTGGAGCCTCTCGCCCTTACAAATGATGATCACAAAGAAGCACGGATGTAAGGGAGGGAAAAGCAACACACACAAGTCTCAAAAGCAACAGCACAAACACGCACACTAGTCACAACTTGAGCTCTAAGTTCACACACGGAGTTCTCAACTCAAGAGGAGCTCAAATTGCTATCACAAAGAATCCTATGCGCTAGAATGAAGTCTTGGTGCTTAGAGATGATCAAAGAATGCTTGTGTGTCTCCTCCATGTGCATAGGGGTCCCTTTTATAGCCCCAAGACAGCTAGGAGCCGTTGAGAGCAATCCAGGAAGGCAATTCTTTCCTTCTGTCGGGTGGCGCACCGGACAGTCCGGTGTGCCACCGGACAGGCACTGTTCAGTGTCCGGTGCAGATTGCTTTCCTAAATTGGCACAGCCGGCCGTTGAAGATTTGGAGCCGTTGGCGCACCGGACACTGTCCAGTGCACACCGTACAGTTCGATGCCCCCATCAGACCGTTGGCTCGGCCACGCGTCACGCGCGGATTACGCGGCCGACCGTTGGCGCGGCCGACCGTTGGCACATCGGACAGTCCGGTGTACCACCGGACAGTCCGGTGAATTTTAGCCGTATGCCGCCGACGAATTCCCGAGAGCGGCCAGTTGACCAGACTCCAGCCTGGCGCACCGGACACTGTCCGGTGCACCACCGGACAGTCCGGTGCACCCAGACTGCGCTGAGTCTTGGCTGCTCCAGCCAAGTCTTTTTCTTTTTGTATTTTCTCTGATTCTAGCACTTAGACAAATATGTTAGTACACAAAAACCAATGTACTAAGTCTAGAATCATACCTTGTACCTTGATTTTCACTTCTTGAGTCTTTGGCACAAATTAACACTTAGTCCATTTGTGTTGGGCACTTAATCACCAAAATACTTAGAAATGGCCCAAGGGCACATTTCCCTTTCAATCTCCCCCTTTTTGGTGATTTATGCCAACACAACAAAAAGCAACACATAGAAGTGCAACATCAATGCAAATTAGAACAAGAATTGTTTTTGATTCAAATTTGGCATATTTGGATCATTCTTTGCCACCACTTCGTTTGTTTTTGCAAGTCAAACTCAATTTCCTATCTCTAAGTCAAATTCACTTGTTGAGGCATAGAGAGAGGTATTCCAAGAGAAATTGATCAAAGATTCAAAAACTCCCCCTTTTTCCCATAATCAAACATTCTCCCCATAAAAGACCAACTTTTGACAAAAAGAGACAATAAGAGAATTTTGACAAAACAAAGACTCTAACTCTACTATTTTTGAAATTCTCAAGTGGTAGTTGATCCATTTCTTGCTTTGGCCTTAATTTCTCCCCCTTTGGCATGAAGCACCAAAACGAGATCATTTTTGGCCCTTGAACCCCATTGCCTCACCAAAATCTTCAAATAAGAGTAAAAAAGGCAATAAGAGTATGGAGATGAACTTGGAGTAAGTTACCCTCTCATCGGAGTGCAGTGGAAGTCTTTCATGGTCCAAGTCCACCTTTCCCTTTCAATCCACTTTTGAGACTAGAACAAGTAAACTCAAACACAAGGTTAGTCTCAAAGTGTCAAGTTGTAACATGCCTCCCCCTAAATAAGTGCATCACATGCAAATGGACTTGTGAGGTCCGGGGATCATGTGTACAACTTGAGCACCATAAATAAGCAACAAAATGCATAAGGAACATGATCAAGGCATAAAACACATGTATGCTATAAATCAATCCAAGTTACGCGAATCTAAGACATTTAGCTCACTACGCAGCCTGCAAAAGGTCTTCTCATCTAAAGGATTGGTAAAGATATCGGCTAGCTGGTTCTCGGTGCTAACATAAAACACTTCGATATCTCCCTTTTGCTGGTGGTCTCTCAAAAAGTGATGCCGGATGTCTATGTGCTTTGTGCGGTTGTGTTCAACAGGATTGTCCGCTATGCGGATTGCACTTTCATTATCACATAAGAGTGGGACTTTGCTCAGATTGTAGCCAAAGTCCCGGAGGGTTTGCCTCATCCAAAGTAGTTGCGTGCAACACTGTCCTGCGGCAACATACTCGGCCTCAGCGGTGGATATGGCAACGGAGGTTTGTTTCTTAGAACTCCAAGACACCAGGGACCTTCCTAGGAATTGGCACGTCCCTAATGTACTCTTCCTATTAACCTTGCATCCAGCATAATAGGAGTCTGAGTATCCAATCAAGTCGAAGGTTGACCCCTTTGGATACCAGATCCCGAAGCAAGGCGTAGCAGCTAAATATCTAAGGATCCGCTTAACGGCCACAAGGTGACACTCCCTTGGGTCGGATTGAAATCTAGCACACATGCATACGCTTAGCATAATATCCGGTCTACTCGCACATAAATAAAGCAAAGAACCTATCATAGACCGGTATGCCTTTTGATCAATGGACTTACCTCCTTTGTTGAGGTCGACATGTCCGTCGGTTCCCATTGGAGTCTTTGCGGGCTTGGCGTCCTTCATCCCAAACCGCTTGATCAAGTCTTGTGTGTACTTTGTTTGAGAGATGAAGGTGCCGTCCTTGAGTTGCTTCACTTGGAACCCAAGGAAGTACTTCAACTCGCCCATCATCGACATCTCAAATTTTTGAGTCATCACCCTGCTAAACTCTTCACAAGACTTTTGGTTAGTAGAAATAAATATTATGTCATCGACATAAATTTGGCACACAAATAAGTCACCATCACAAGTCTTAGTGAATAAAGTTGGATCGGCTTTCCCAACCTTGAAAGCTTTAGCAATTAGAAAGTCTCTAAGGCATTCATACCATGCTCTTGGGGCTTGCTTAAGTCCATAGAGCACCTTAGAGAGCTTACACACGTGGTCGGGGTACCGTTCATCCTCAAAGCCAGGGGGTTGCTCTACGTACACCTCCTCCTTGATTGGCCCGTTGAGGAAAGCGCTCTTCACATCCATTTGGAACAACCTGAAAGAATGGTGAGCGGCATAGGCCAACAAAATACGAATAGACTCTAGCCTAGCCACAGGAGCAAAAGTCTCCTCAAAGTCCAAACCTGCGACTTGGGCATAACCTTTTGCCACAAGTCTAGCCTTGTTCCTTGTCACCACTCCATGTTCGTCTTGCTTGTTGCGGAACACCCACTTGGTTCCCACAACGTTTTGCTTTGGACGAGACACTAGGGTCCAAACTTCATTTCGCTTGAAGTTATTGAGCTCTTCCTGTATGGCCAACACCCAGTCCGGATCTAGCAAGGCCTCTTCTACCCTGAAAGGCTCAATAGAAGAGACAAAAGAGTAATGCTCACAAAAATTAGCTAATCTAGAGCGAGTAGTTACTCCCTTGCTTATATCACCCAATATCTGGTCGACAAGATGATTCCTTTGAATTGTCGCTCGGACTTGAGTTGGAGGGGCCTGTGGTGCTTCTTCCTCCATAACATGATCATCTTGTGCTTCCCCTTGATCACATGCCTCCTCGAGATGAACCTGTTCATCAGTTTGAGTTGGGGGATGCACCATTGTTGAGGAAAAGGGTTGATCTTGCTCCTTTTGTTCCTGTGGTCGCACATCTCCGATCGCCATGGTGCGTATTGCGGCCGTTGGAACATCTTCTTCATCTACATCATCAAGATCAACTTGCTGGTGCGAGTTTGCTTCCCAAGAGCGGCCTATTCACCGAGGGCGGCCTATTCACCGAGGGCGCTAGCCTGGCACCGAACACTGTCCGATGCACCACAGGCTGGTGCGAGTTTGGCTGGACTTAACCAAACTTCTCCAATTTAATTTCTCTCATTTTGAGAGGATCCCTAGCACTTGATAGAAAGTAGTTAGTACCAAAACAATTTACTAAGTGCTGAAATCATACCTTTGTTTCTCCAATTTGCTTCTCTTTAACTCTGAGCTCATATTAGTCAAAACAAAATGTGTTGAGCATCTAATCACCAAACCACTATAGGAATGGCCCAAGGGCACGTTTCCCTTTTAGCCCCGAACCTGGCATGCCAACTATCATGGTTTCGGAAACCGGGGGACAATAAGATTTGTGTTTGGTGAGGATCCAAGCGGGGACTCACTCCAAATGGTGGATCATGGAGATCCAAGCAAAGAACCGATACCCTGGGTTATACTCTTTTAGGCCGGAGCCATAGTCCAGTGTAGTGGTGATCATAGTATTGTAGTAGAGCGTGTTACAGCTGGTGTGCTTGTGTGGTAATGTGCCTCTCTTTGAAGGAGGAGGGGGCCCTGCCCTTTTATATCTCAAGGGTAGGACCTTACAGTGGGTCTTGTATTTTACTAGATAGAGAAAGAGGGGGAGAGAGAGATCTGCTCCCCGGGTTGCCGTGGTGAGTCATCCGTAGGGTCATTGAAAGTCGCCTAGAGCGGGGGGGGGGGGGGGAGGGGAGGTGAATAGGCAAAACCTGAAAATTATAAACTTTGAACACGCACTACACTTGGGGTTAGGGTTAGAAATAAATTCGGAGTACAGAAGATTGTCCCTCTTGCTATGAGTTGCTCAATCAATGGATAACTTTGGGAGCAAACTCAAAACAATATGAGTAAGGGAACTTTAGAGAGAGAGAGGAGAGGGGAGAAACAAATCGAGTGATGAATATCAACACAAATGAATACGGTGATTTGTTTCTCGAGGTCGGTTCCAAAGAACCTACTCCCCGTTGAGGAGGCCACAAAGGCTGGGTCTATTCCAACCCTTTTCCTCCCTCAATCGGTCACTTAGACGGTCAAGTGCTTCTTCTTAATCACACGGGTCACTAAGACCCCACAAGGATCACCACACAATTAGGTGTCTCTTGCTAGCTTTACAAATCACTTAGAAAGATTTGAGTGAGAAGAAGAAAGCAATCCAAGCAACAAGAGCAACAAAAGAAACACAAAACACCCTCTCTCAAGTCATTAAGCACTTGATTTGATTTTGGAGCTTGGAGGGGATTGAATGCTTTGATTGTGTCTTTGGAGTGTATTCTTTGCTCCTAGCCGTTGGCTGACTTTGCTGTCGATGGGCACACCGGGCAGTCCGGTGGTGCACCGGACACAACACTGTTCACTGTCCGGTGCGCACCACATCAGTCGACCGTTGGGGTTTGGAGCTGTTGACCGTTGAAGTCTTTTGTCTTCTTGCGGCACCGGACAGTCCGGTGGCACAACGGACAGTCCGGTGCGTTCCGACCTCTAACTTCTAACGGTCAGACTGTACTTCAGTCGACCGTTGGCGAAGTTGACCGTTGTTCTATTAGCTCACTGGACAGTCCAGTAGTGCACCGGACAGTCTAGTGAATTTTAGTGAAGCCGTTGCTCTGTTAGCTCACCGGACAGTCCGGTGGTGCACCGGACAGTCCAGTGAATTTTAGTGGAGTGGCTCTGAGAAAACTCGAGAGCGGCCAGTTCGCGAGGGTTGCAGCCTAGGGCACCGGAAAGTGTCCGGTGCGCCACAGGTTACGCTAAATCTTGTATGCTCCAAACTTTATAGAAATCCCCAACTCAATTTTGTTGTATGTTAATGTGAACTTTATGCACCGGATAAAAACATTTACTAGGCAAACTAGTTAGTCCATATGGTTTGTGATGGACGTCAAACACTAAAATCGATTATAGGAAATGTTGAGGCCATTTCCCTTTCAATCTCCCCCTTTTTGGTGATTGATGCCAACACAACCAAATCAAATACAAAGTGTAGAAATGTAACTAGTTTGCAATTTATAAGATGTGCATAGGTTAATTTGAATTGAACCAATTGAAAGTACTTCTTAGTATACATGGTTGTTTTGACCAAGTTTAACATTTTGGACCACTTTTGCACCACTTAGTTTTGTTTTTGCAAATATTTTGAAAAAGTATTTTCAAATTCTTTTGCAAATAGCTAATGGTATAAGAATATGATTTCTAAAAGCATTTTCAAGATTTTGAAAATTCTCCCCCTGTTTCAAATGCTTTTCCTTTAGCTAAATAAAAGCTCCCCCTGAAGAAGTTCTCCCCTTAGATGTCAAGAGGGGTTTTGCACTTTGAATGTTCTCTCCCCTTTTGAAACAGTTTTTAGAAAACAGGGTGGTGGTGCGGTCCTTTTTCTTTGGGCCTATTAATTTCTCCCTCTTTGGCATTAAGCGCCAAAAACGAAGAAACTTTGGAGGCCTAGTACTTTCTCCCAAAAAGATATGAATGAAAGTTCTTGAGTAAGGCAAAGGATAAATTATATCGACAGAGTCGTAGTGGAAGCCTTGCCTTTGCCGAATACTTCATTTCCCTTTCAATCTAAGACTAATCTTTGAGATACTCATTGAAGCACATTAGTCTTAGCCTTGGCACAAGAAGAATAAGAAATATGAATCTGTACCAAATTAAAGAGACATGATCAAAGGTATATAAATGAGCAATGTGTGCAAGATTTTAATCAAAGTTCCGAGAATCTAAGATGTTTAGCTCATTCCTAAGCTTTCTAAACGTCTTTTCATCTAGGGGCTTGGTAAAGATATCAGCTAATTGGTTGTGGGTGCTAACATAAGCTATTTCGATACCCCCTTTTGTTGGTGATCTCTCAAAAAGTGATACCAGATGTTTATGTGCTTAGTGCGGATGTGTTCAACGGGATTATCCGCGATGCATATTGCACTCTCATTATCACATAGGAGAGGGACTTTGCTCAACTTGTAGCCATAGTCGCTAAGAGTTTGCCTCATCCAGAGTAATTATGCACAACAATGTCATGCAGCAATATACTCGGCTTCGGTGGTGGATAGAGCTACTGAGTTTTGTTTCTTTGAAGCTCAAGACACTAGGGATCTTCTCAGAAATTGACAAGTCCCTGATGTGCTCTTCCTGTCAATTTTACATCCGGCATAATCGGCATCGGAATACCCAATTAGATCAAAGGTAGATCCCTTGGGGTACCAAAGCCCAAACTTAGGAATATAAACTAAATATCTCATGATTCTTTTCACGGCTCTAAGGTGAACTTTCTTAGGATTTTCTTGGAACCTTGCACACATGCATAATGAAAGCATAATATTCGGTCGTGAAGCACATAAATAGAGTAAAGATCCTATCATCGACCGGTAGACCTTTTGATCTATGGATTTACCTCTCGTGTCGAGGTCGAGATGCCCATTTGTTCCCATGGGAGTCTTGATGGGTTTGGCATTCTTCATTCCAAACTTCTTGATTATGTCTTGAATGTACTTAGTTTGGCAAATGAAGGTGCCCTCTTGGAATTGCTTGATTTGAAATCCAAGGAAATACTTCAACTCCCCATCATGGACATCTCGAATTTCTGTATCATAATCCTACTAAACTCTTCATAAGATGACTTGATAGTAGACCCAAATATAATATCATCAACATAAATTTGGCAAAAAAACAAGTCTTTAGCAATTGTTTTAGTGAAGAGAGTAGGGTCAGCTTTACCAACTTTGAAGTCATTAGTGATAAGAAAGTCTCTTAGGCATTCATACCATGCTCTTGGGGCTTGTTTGAGCCCATAAAGCGCCTTTGAGAGCTTATAAACATGAGTAGGATACTCACTATCTTCAAAGCCGGGAGGCTGCTCAACATATACTTCTTCCTTGATAGGTTCATTGAGGAAGGCACTCTTCACGTCCATTTGATACAACTTAAAGCCATGGTAAGTAGCATAGGCAAGTAATATACGAATTGACTCAAGCCTAGCTACGGGTGCATAGGTTTCATCAAAATCCAAACCTTTGACTTCTGAATATCCTTTGGCAACAAGCCGGGCCTTGTTCCTAGTCACCACACCATGCTCATTTTGTTTGTTGCGGAATACCCATTTGGTACCTACAACATTTTGGTTAGGACGTGGAACTAAATGCCATAGCTCATTCCTTGTGAAGTTGTTGAGCTCCTCTTGCATTGCCACCACCTAGTCCGGATCTCTTAGTGCATCCTCTATCCTGTATGGCTCAATAAAGATACAAGAGAGTAATGTTCACAAAAATGAGAAACTTGAGATCGAGTGGTTACCCCCTTGTGGATATCACCAAGAATGGAGTTCACGGGTGATCTCTTTGAATTGCAAGGTGGACTCTTGGGTGTGGTTGTCTTTGATCCTGAATCTCTTGATCATCTTCCTTATCTTGATCATCTTCATCCTCCCTTGATCAATGTCCTCCTCTTGAGGTGGCTCATTGTATTGATCTTGATTCTCGTCCTCTTGAGCCATTTCCTCATCTTGAGTTGGTGGAGATGCTTGTATGGAAGATGGTGGTTGATCTTGTGCTTGTGGAGGCTCTTCGGATTCTTTTGGACACACATCCCCAATAGACATGTTCCTTAGCGCGACGCACGGAGCCTCTTCATCATCTAATTCATCAAGATCAACTTGCTCTACTTGAGAGCCATTAGTCTCATCAAACACAATGTCACAAGAAACTTCAACAAATCCAGTGGACCTGTTGAAGAATCTATATGCCCTTGTGTTTGAGTCATAACCAAGTAAAAAGCCTTCTATTGCTTTAGGAGCAAATTTAGAGTTTCTACCTCTCTTAATAAGAATAAAGCATTTGCTCCCAAAAACTCTAAAATAAGAAACATTGGGCTTTTTACCAGTGAGGAGTTCATACGATGTTTTCTTGAGGATTCGGTGAAGGTAGAGTTGGTTAATGGAGTCGCAAGTGGTGTTAATCGCCTCTGCCCAAAACCGATCCAGTGTCTTGTACTCATCAAGCATGGTCCTTGCCATATCTAAAAGAGTTCTATTCTTCCTCTCCACAGCACCATTTTGTTAAGGTGTGTATGGAGAAGAGAACTCATGCTTGATGCCCTCCTCCACAAGGAATCCTTCAATTTGAGAGTTCTTGAACTCTGTTCCATTATCGCTTCTAATCTTCTTGATTCTCAATCCGAACTCATTTTGAGCCCTTCTCAAGAATCTCTTTAAGGTCTCTTGGGTTTGAATTTCTCCTGTAAAAAGAATACCCAAGTGAAGCGAGCATAATCATGCACAATAACAAGACAATACTTACTCTCGTCGATGCTTATATAAGCGATCGGGCCGAATAGATCTATGTGGAGTAGCTCAAGCGACCTTTCGATCGTCATGATGTTCTTGTGTGGATTATGAACTCCAACTTGCTTCCCTGCTTGACATGCGCTACAAATCCTGTCTTTCTCAAAATGAACATTTGTTAGTCCTAAAATGTGCTCCCCTTTAGAAGTTTGTGAAGATTCTTCATCCCAACATGAGCAAGTCGACGATGCCAGAGCCAGCCCATTTTAGTTTTAGCAATTAAGCAAGTGTCTAGTTCAACATTGTTATCATTGAAATTAACCAAAAATAGTTGACCATCTAACACTCCCTTAAAAGCTATTGAATAATCACTTCTTCTAAAGACGGTAACACCAAGATCAGTGAATAGACAGTTATATCCCATTTTACATAATTGGGATACAGAAAGCAAGTTGTAATCTAATGAGTCTACAAGAAAAACATTAGAAATGGAATGGTTAGGAGATATAGCAATTTTACCCAAATCTTGATTTCCATACCCGAATGTAATCACTTTTTGGGGATCATTATTTTTCTCATATGAGGAGAACATCCTTTTCTCCCCTGTCATGTGGTTTGTACACCCGCTATCGATTATCCAACTTGACCCGCGGGATGCATAAACCTACAAAACAAATTTAGGCCTTGTTCTTAAGTACCCAAACGGTCTTGGGTCCTTTCACATTAGAAACAAGCACCTTGGGTATCCAAACACAAGTCTTGGGACTCTTGTGTTTGCCCCCAACATATTTGACAACTACCTTGCCTGATTTGTTAATTAGCACAAAAGATGCATCAAAAGTTTTGAGTGAAATGATATGTTCATTGGATGCATCAATAATCTTCTTTTTAGGCATTTTAATATGAGTTGAATTCCTAGACCTAGATGCCTCATTACTATACATATAAGCATGATGAGAAATAGTATGAGATTTCCTAGCATGAATTTTTCTAATTTTATGCTCAGGATAGTTCTCAGGGTATAAAATGTAACCTTCCCTATCCTGAACCATGGGAGCCTTGCTCTTAACAAAGTTAGATAGTTTGTTCTTAGGGGCATTAAGCTTGATGTTGCTTTGGCTCCCTTGTTGGAATCCAATGACATCCTTAATGCCAGGGCGTCTCCCATTATACAGCATACTACGAGCAAATTTAAAATTTTCATTCTCAAGCTCATGCTCGGCAATTTTAGCATTTAATTTGGCTATGTGATCATTTTGTTCTTTAATCATGGCAAGGTGATCATTCATAGTATCAATGTTAACATCTCTACATCTAGTGCAAATAATGACGTACTCAATAGTAGATGTAGAAACATTGCAAGCATTCAATTCTTTAATCTTAGCAATTAAACTAGCATTTTCAGTTCTAAGACAAGAAATTAAATCATTGCAAACATTAAGCTCTTTGGACAAGTTTTCACATTTTTCTACTTCAAGAGCATAAGCATTTTTAGCTTAACAAATTTTTTATTTTCTTTAACGAGCAAGTTCTCTTGGCTTTCCAAGATATCATCCTTCTCGTTAATGGTTTCTATCAATTCATTTATTTTCTTCTTTTGATCCTCTGTAAGGTTTGCAAAAAGAGAAGTTAAATCATCATTATCATCACTAGAGCTACCCTCACCATCGGAAGTAATGTATTTGAGGGTATCTCTAGAATGTACCTTCTTCTTTTTGTTGTCCTTAGCCATGAGGCTTTGTGGCCGACGTTGGGGAAGAGAAGGACCTTGTTGACGGTGATGTTGGCGGCGTCCTCGACGGAGGAGGAGTCGGTGGAGCCCTCGTCGGAGTCCCATTCCCGCCCCATGTGCGCCTCGCCACCCTTCTTATTGTTGTAGTACCTTTTCTTTTCCATCTTCTTCTTCCCTTTCTTGTCGTCGTCCCTGTCACTGTCACTTGTATATGGACACTTTATTGACCGGACTTATCACACCTATAGCACACCCTCTTGGCACGGGGTTTGTAGTCATTCCCCTTCCTTTGTTTGAGGATTTGTCGAAAGCTCTTGATGATAAGAGCCATCTCCTCGTTGTCGAGCTTGGAGGCATCGATTGTGAGTCTACTTGGTGTAGACTCTTCCTTTTTTGTTGCTTTGAATGCAACGGGTTGCACCTTGGGTGTGGAGGTGGCGCCTTGCTCCAAGTTGACAATGTGTTTGGAGTCTTTGATCATAAGTTCAAAGCTCAGAAACTTGCCAATTACCTCCTCGGGAGACATCTGTTTTTATCTCGGATCTCCACGAATTAATTGAACTTGAGTAGGATTATGAAAAACAAGAGATCTAAGAATAACCTTGACCATTTCATGGTCATCGCGCTTGGTGCTCTCGAGGTTGCGCACATGGTTGACCATCGTCTTGAGTAGGCTACATTGCTTGTTGCTCTTCTCCTTTGTTGAGGACGAATCGACTGAGTTCTCCCTCGATCATTTCGCGCTTGGTGATTTTGGTCACCTCATCCCCTTCATGTGCCGTCTTGAGGACGTCCCAAATTTCTTTGGCATTCTTCAACCTTGCACTTAGTTATACTCCTCTCGACACAAGGAAGCGAGGAGTATAGAGGTGGCTTAGGAGTTGAAGTGCCTTATTTGGGCGACCTCATCGGAGTCATAGTCCTCGTTGCCCACCTGTGGTGCCTGCGCTCCAAACTCAACAATATCTCATATGCTTTCGTGGAGTGAGGTTAGATGGTGCCTCATTTTATCACTCCACATACAATAATCTTCACCATCGAAATATGGTGGTTTGCCTATGGGTACGGAAAGTAGAGGAGCGTGTTTAGGAATGAGAGGATAGCGAAGATGCATCTTACTATACTTTTTACGCTCTTGGTGCTTCGAGGATGTGGACTCGGCGCCGGAGGTGGAAGGTAATGAAGAGTCGGTCTCGTAGTAGACCAGCTTCTTCATTTTCTTTTTCTTCTTGTCACCCTTCCTATGTGACTTGATGGAGCCGGCAGGTTCCTCCTTGTGCTCCTTGTTCTTATCGTCGGCTCCCTTCGACGGAGTTTGTTCTTTGTTCTTCTTTCCCGAAGCTTCGGCCTTTTCGCCGATGACCATCTCCCACTTGGCGTGTTCTCCCGAAATCACTTTGAGTTGTTAGACTCTAATGAAGAACCTACCTCAGATACCAATTAAAGTCACCTAGAGGGGGTGAATAGGCGAAACCTGAAAATTATAAACTTTGAACACGTACTACACTTGGGGTTAGGGTTAGAAATAAATTCGGAGTGCGGAAGATTATTCCTCTTGCTATGAGTTGCTCAATCAATGCGGATAACTTTGGGAACAAACTCAAAACAATATGAGCAAGAGAACTTTAGAGAGAGAGAGAGGAGAGGAGGGAAACAAATCGAGTGATGAAGATCAACACAAATGGACATGGTGATTTGTTTCCCGAGGTTCAGTTCCAAAGAACCTACTCCCCATTAAGGAGGCCACAAAGGCCAGGTCTATTCCAACCCTTTCCCTCTCTTAATCTGTCACTTAGACCGGTCGAGTGCTTCTTCTTAATCACACGGGTCACTAAGACCCCGCAAGGATCACCACACAATTAGGTGTCTCTTTCTAGCTTTACAAAGCACTTAGAAAGATTAGAGTGAGCAGAAGAAAGCAATCCAAGCAACAAGAGCAATAAAAGAAACACAAAACACCCTCTCTAAAGTCACTAAGCACTTGATTTGATTTTGGAGCTTGGAGGGGATTGAATGCTTTGATTGTGTCTTTGGAGTGTATTCCTTGCTCTAGTATTGAATGTGAAGGTTGGAAGGCTTGGATGTCTTGAATGGAGTGGTTAGGGGGTATTTATAGCCTCCAACCACTTCCTAGTCGTTGGCTGACTTTGCTGTCGATGGGCACACTGGACAGTCTGGTGGTGCACCAGACATATCACTTTTCACTGTCCGGTGCGCGCCACGTCAATCGACCGTTGGGGTTTGGAGCTATTGACCGTTGAAGTCTTCTGTCTTCTTGCGACACCGGACAGTTTGGTGACACACTAGACAGTCCGGTGTGTTCTGACTTTGCAGATTGGCTATGACTTCTGACAGTCAGACTGTACTTCAGTCGACCATTGGTGAAGTTTATCGTTTCTCCGTTGGCTCACCGGATAGTTCGGTGGTGCACTGGACAGTCCGGTGAATTTTAGTGGAGTGGCTCTGAGAAAACCCGAGAGCGGCTAGTTCGTGTGAGAATCTTGTATGCTCCAAACTTTGTAGAAATCCCCAACTCATTTTTTTTGTATGTTAATGTGAAGTTTATGCACCTGATAAAAACATTTACTAGGCAAACTAGTTAGTCCATATGGTTTGTGATGGACGTCAAACACCAAAATCGATTATAGAAAATGTTGAGGCCATTACCGTTTTAGTCATGTGTAGCCGTACTCTCGATATGGTGTCGTCTATTACTCTAGCTCCTGTAGCGAGTCCATCGCTAACGTCTTTGTAGTAGTGCATGG
Organism: Zea luxurians; assembly: GCA_029449295.1. Classification (NCBI taxonomy): domain Eukaryota; kingdom Viridiplantae; phylum Streptophyta; class Magnoliopsida; order Poales; family Poaceae; genus Zea; species Zea luxurians. The sequence continues at coordinate 68,278,847 of JAOPSE010000005.1, forward strand.
TGGGTCCCATAGATTAGTCTCATTGTGTGGTTGTACTTGGCGAGGCTTCTCTTATCGTCATGAGCCCTTCGTCACCAGTTAGCGTGCGTAGGCGTACACTCGGTATGTCGTGTTGTCCTGTCCTTCTGATATACGGGTCAATGTATAGACCCTAGTGCCCATTGAACATGCTGTGCGTATGTTCGGACGTGGCTTGATGGTGATGTGTGCCATCGGAGATGACGTGGATCAATAGCACTGGACTCAGATCTTTGCCTCATCGGGTTGCTCGATAATGAGTTGGTCAACCGGAGATGATTGGCGGAGAGTTCGTTGGCCGGTCCACCTCGCAGAGTTGGTCGGCGGAGTTGGGCACCTTCTGGAGCATCGCTCGAGACGCCCTCGGGCGAGCCGTGGCTATGTCTCCTGCCCATGGTTGGCCTCGAACAAGCCGTGGCAGCGTCTCCCGCCCGGGGATGGCCTCCGGCGAGCCGTGACTGCGTCTCCTGCCCAAGGTTGGCCTTAGGCGAGTCGTGACTATGACTCCTGCCCGGGGTTGTCCTCGGGTGATCCATGACTGCGTATCCCACCTAGGGTTAGCCTTGGGTGATCCTTGACTGCGTCTCCCGCCCGAGGTTGGCCTCAGGCGAGTCGTGGCAGCGTCTCCTACCCGAGGTTGGCCTCGGGCGAGTTGTGAATTAGGTCACTCGTGCCTTGGTAAGGTTGGGAGCGTGTTTGCTTATGACCCTATCTTACTCAAGCGCCTAGGCACTTTAGGGTTGTGATCTGGGTACCCATAATTATGGTACCCGACATTCGGTGGGGACTTAGTCATTTGCCCCGTCTTGTAGACTTGCTTGGCGGGGACTTAGTAAATGGGCCAGAGTGAGGTAAGTGGGCCTTGCCTTGTGTACCCCGTTCATGGGTACCCGATAGTGGTATTCCTTCCTTTGAGCTTATGCTTCTTCTGAATCATCTCATCCTATCATAGGCATATAGTCTGAACTAACCTATTTTGTCTTTCTTGAGAACAAGCGATCAAGATGATTGGTTTTGACACACTTAGGGTCGTGTTACCTAGTTAGTTACTTGGTGTCGATGTTTTGATTCGAGGGTCCTAACCAACTAGTGAATTAGAGCTTCGTGTCCTGGTCCAGATGGGTGATGCAAGAAGACACAAGGCTTATCCTAGTTCGGGCAATAGAAGGCCCTACTTCCAGTAGAGGGGGATGAGACTTATATTATCTTGCACCTAAGTGCTTGTAGTAGGGGGGTACAAGCTAGTCGAGAGAGGGAGTGGATCCCAAGTCTCTGAGGATGATTGAGGCAAGTGCCAATATCAATCCTGGAGGAAAAAACCTGTGAAGTGTTGTTCTCATTCCTCTCCATGGAAGCCCTGGACTGCTCCTTTTATAGCCTCAAAGAGGGATCCTAGGAGCGCCAAGATTTGTCATAATGGGGAGAGGAGGCGGGCCCGAGCCCCTGTAGCAGTATGGCCACTAGAATGGCTTCTGTCCTTGTGGTTGTCTTCGATCAGGGGAAGAATGTCGGCCCCTATATCCTATATCTTGACCAAGCAGAGAGCCGTGGATTGGGTCAGGGGCTCGGACGCGTACCCGAGCCCATCTTGTGGATGTGTTGTCCGAGTCCTACTAGTTGAAATAGTGATAAGTATGGTGAAAAGCACATGGTAATTCATCCCGTATGGCCTAAAGTGGACTTGACACCAGCCTTGCAGTTTTTGTATCCATCTCATTGTTAGCTGTCTTTGTGGAAGGGTTGGTGGCGTCGGGCGCCCTTTTGTCGATGTTATTTGGGACAAGTCCATGCTCGGGCGAGGCAGAGGTTTATCCCGAGGCCATGGTCGGACTAGCGCCTGAGCATGCAGTCGTGTAGGGAGTGGTTAGAACAATTGCCGGAGTGGCCTCCTTCGGGATTCACGGGGAGTTGGTGGCTACTACCAGGGCAGTCGGCCGAGGCTGAACTAAGGTGAGGTGAAGTTTTCTCCTGAGGCTGAAGCCGTCTTCGGGCGAGGTGGAGTTCTCTCCCGAGGGTGAGGCTGTGCCTAGACGTTTGCATGTCCCATCCGGAGTTGTTTGAGAATAGTGACCGGAGTGGGGGAGCAGGGTTCGATATTCGCGTGCTTGCGTCATCGTAGTCGGTGAAAGTATATGGGACCGCGATCCCATCGTCCTTTGTTGACTGCGGTGTCACATGGAGCAGATATTTGTATCATTGCATTTAATGCGCACATCTTCATGGTTCCCGAGATCTTTGGCTGAGGCTGGGCTCGAGGCTGTCCTCCGTTCGAGATGAGCTCGAGCGAGACAGAAATTGCTTTCCGTGAAGGGGGCCTTCAGGCGAGTCAAGGATTTCTCACGGGTGCAGCCTTCGCCCGTGGATGGGCTTGAGCGAGACATAGTTTTGAGCGACCATCGAGCGAGGCCTCGGGCGCATCGTGATTTAACCCTGCTTGATCTCGGTGAACGTGTTTTCTGTTAGGTATGCTTAGGGGCACAATCCGTGTACCCCTAATTATGATACCGACACTTGGTTTAGTGGAACTTTGGATATGCTTATTTTTGGTCAACGATTTTTGGCTAGATGTAACACCCACTTTGTAAATTGCTAGAAATAATACCAGTAGAGAAACATTTTCTCTTTATGTGAGTTTGATCTTCATGCATCATCCTATGTGAACACCATGTCCAAGAACAATTAATAAAAAGATATGCTACTAAATCCATGCATCATGTTGAATATTTTATTTTTGTGTGCATTTTGTAACAAGAAAATATTAAAGACCAAAAAGGGAAAATTAAATCCTAAAAGAAATTATTGAATCTAGAAAAGAGAAGGAATATGAAAACATGAATACTATATTTGAATAAATATTCTCAAACCTAATACTTTTAATTGCACAGATATGGTTTGAAAATGAACTAGTCACAAGCTTGAATTTAAATTAGTATTTAAATTTGAATTTGTGAAAGAATGGAGAAAGGAGAAAATAAAAGAAAAATAAAAGAAAAAGGAAAAGGAATACTATACCTGGATGGGCCAACAACCCTGAATTCGGCCCAACTCCGAATTACAACCCGCCCAGCCCAGCTACGTGGAACGGTGCCGACACCGCGGGCCCACGGGTCAGTCGGTCCGGTCGCGCGCGCTGGCGCTCTCTGTCGCTGCCACCGCGGGTCCCGCCTGGTCAGCATTGGCTCTCCAGTACTGCTCGCCGCGCCGGTCTCTCTGGCACCTTGTCCCGGGTTGTCAGCCGCGACCTCAACAACCTTGCCCGTCCATGGCGGAAGCGCCCGCGGAACTCGCGCCGTTGACTGGAGCCACCGCGTGGATGAGCCTCCGCCCGCGATCTTCGCGTTGCGGCTAATAAGACCGGGCCCGTACCCTGCCGCGGGCTCCACTTCCCTTTCGCTCCACGACACCCGAGAATCACCCGCGCCGTGGCCATCTATCGTCAAGCCGCCGTTGCCATACACAGCCACCGTCGTTCTTCGTGCTGGGCACCCAATTGGAACCCCGTGTGCGGCCCGAGGGCTTCGCCCGTGCCCCTGGTTCGTTCCGGTGGCGATTGCGGGGCAGGTGGGTGACCGGAGTGCGCCCAATTCGTCTCCACCGTCGCACATACGCGGGTCGCCGTGGGCCGACCGAATCGACGCCGGACCATGGGTAAGAAACCGCTCTCCTAATTCGCCTTCGTCTCAATTTCATTCCGCGCCTAGCATATTAGGGGTTTGGCGCACTGGAGCCATGGATCATGCCACTCCGGCGAGGCTCCGCCGTGCGCTGGGCGCCGCCGTCTCTGTTGGTCGAAGGGAGAAGACATGTCGCGCCCGTTGATCATCGCGTGGACGGCTACGATTAGAAATAGGATCCCCCCTTCGGCCGGGGCCAATCTGGGCCGTTGATTTTCCTCTGGACGATTGAGATTAGATAGTGGGATACCCGTTCGCGCTTTAGGATCTGCGCCATTCGATCGAGATCGGACGGCAGCTGGTTATATTGGGCTTCATTAAATCCTGAGCGTTGGATTCGAATCCAGGGGCTCTCATAGTATACCGTTTCGTACTGGTCGCGGATCTAATCTGAGCCAGTCGTTCCTGATCGTGCGGTCTGGGACGCACGATACCCCTTCGGTGTACACATTTTCACATGAGTCCCTGAATTTATTATAAATAAACCCGCCGTCCAGGGACCCTGTTCCCTGAGTCTTAGAAAACTTGCACCGATCCCCCTATGTTCCTGTTTAAATGAGGCCCAGTCCAGTGATCATTTAATTTGAATAAATGAAATAGAAAATGGATTTTTAATATGAAAATAATTACTAGAACTTAATAAATCCATAGAAAATTCATACTAACTCCAAATTGAGCCATTCCAGTTCCTAAAATTTTGTAATTTTATTCTTTATCACTTAGTATCCCTGTTTTTCCATGACAACAGTAAGAAAATTAATCTCACACTTAATCCCATTTTAAACACATAAACCTTTGAAAATCCATAACTTAAAATCTATAACTCAGAAAATTATGATTCCTGTTCCTAGGATTTTATTTTAATATGTAGAATATTTCTGTGTATTTTGTCCACATGCTTGGTGTAATGTTAATTTCTCTATATGCACTGTGCTTGTTTGTATTGTGGCGAGTAGAAGAGCCCGTGACCGAGGATCCTGGTGAGCAGCAGGTTGAAGTAGCTGAGCTGGAGCTCATTGAATGCAAGTTGTGCCCTTGACCACTTTTTACCCAATAATGTTCCTTAATATCATTTATCCATGCATAGGTTAATTTGGATGGCACCCAATAGGTCACCCTAGATTGTTTATCTCATTACCTTGTTTACCCCTGAATCACTTGGGTAGTTTGCTATTGCTTTATATGGTTTTGGGATAATCATTTATTACCTCTATGTTCCAATTCTTTTTGTTATTCTATTTATGTTCATGTGGAGATCATTAATGTTAATTGGAGCATAGAGCTTAACTTGAGTAACACGTGCCACCACAAGGGTTTAATGGGACGCCCTTGGCTGACTAATTAGGAAAGCTAGTGGAAGACTACCTTACCTGAAAGGGGCAAGGGCAGTAGGGGAGTGGTCAGTGTAGGGAGGTCCCTGGTTGATTTTGCTGCGATGGCGGTCAGCCAGGAACCCTGCATTGGAACTTCCTATAAACTGTAGCGGGTTTTCGGAAGCTAGTGGAACTTTGTAAAGGCCTCGTAGTGTTACCCTGCCTCGCCTCCTCGGTAGAGGTGTATGGGAAGTCGCGACCCCTTGACAGATGGGTAACATGACTTGTGGGTAAAGGGTACAACCTCTGCAGAGTGTAAAACTGGTATACTAGCCGAGCTCACGGTCATGAGCAGCTCAGGACTCTCTGATGTTTAAATTATGGAACTTAAACTCAATTTTGTCATTTGCATTGCATGGGTTTATTATTAATTTTGTTCTATTACTTTACTTATGGTTTGGTATTTACTTACACTTAGTAACTGCTAATAAAATTTTGACCAACTACTTAAAAGCAATGCTCAGCTTTAACCCCTATCATTGATTAGCCTTACACATCACATGAACTCACACCTTTGTGAGTTTATGTCCACTGGTTCCCCACAACTTGTTGAGCTATGATCATGTGTGAGCTCACCCTTGCTGTCTCACACCCCCCCACAGGAGAAGATCAGGTGGTTCAGGAGGAGCCGCCTAACACTGAGGAGTTCGATCTGATCTAGGTGGCGTTTCCCAGTCGACATTGGCGCCGACGATCCTTAGTTCGTTTTACCTTTATTATTTTATTTTGTAATAAGTCTTCCGCTATGTAATAAATACTCTGATGTTTTATGACATTTATCTCTATACACTCTGTTATTATATATGTTGTCTTCTTGGCGCATGTATGAGATGCACCTGGCTTTGTTCCTTAAAGCCGGGTGTGACAGAAGTGGTATCAGAGGAATGCTGACTGTAGGACGAGACCTAGATAGAAATGGACAAGCCCTTTCCTACTTACCTTACTCTGTTTCATTCTATACTTATCTCATCTTGATCTTGTCTCACCTTTTGCTATCCTACTCTGGTTAATCTTATCTTTTCTACTCTAAGACAAGGTGGATTTCACACCTTGGAATCCTACCACTATGATCTTTTTAAGATATAGGGGACCTAAGACAAAATTCAAAACTACTTTCTTTAAAAATGTTGTTTGATTGTGCTGATGCTAAATGCCTGATTTGCTTCTTTGATTGATTGAATGATTATAGATGGACATCTTAATATGTACCACCATAAGGTAATAAATTAGCTATGGTAGGTAAAATATTAATCTGCTTAGCTAATAAATCCCCCAAAATAACCTGATTTGTAAGTACCTGCCTTGGCTACTATTTTCTTACCATATGTATCTAACTCAGATGGTCAATACCAGGCGGGGTGGTGGAATTGATTTGCCTCCTAACCAACACACTCGAAGGATATATAGACAACCTCAGCCACAGCCTGCAGAGATGAATCCTCCTAATCCTCCACCAGGCGGAGTTGACCCACTGGTTGCTGCTCAGATGGCGGTGATGCAGCAAATGGCAGACACTATGGCTGATATGCGTGCCCAGATGCAGCAAGAACGGCAGGAGATGCGTCAGGAAAGAGAAGATATACGACAGGAGTTGCGCTAGGAGCGAGATGAGATACGCTAGGAAAGGAGGGCACAACAACAACAGCTGCAACAACAAATGCAACAGCAGCAACAGCAGCAACAAGTGCCACTGCCTCCACCACCACCACCAGTTCCACCTCGTGATAAGCACAGGGAGTTCATGAGTCATAAGCCACCTACATTCGCTAGCTCACCTGATCCACTAGACGCGGATGATTGGCTGAAGTCCGTTGAGAAGATGCTGAATATTGCACAGTGCACGGATCGGGAGAAAGTTCTTTATGCTTCTGGACGTCTGACAGGTCCTGCTGCTGACTGGTGGGATTCATATACTGCTGCCCATGATGCTGCGGATACTATTACTTGGGCAGAGTTCAGTACACAGTTCAGAAACTACCATATTCCAGCTGGTATGATAAAGATCAAGAAGAAGGAATTTCTGTCGCTAAAGCAAGGAAGTATGTCAGTCAGCGAGTACCGCGACAAGTTTATTCAGTTATCCAGATATGCTCCTGAAGAAGTTGCTGAAGACGAGAGGAAGCAAGAGCATTTCATTGAAGGACTTAATGGACCACTGCAGTATGCTCTAGTGGCACACACATTTCCGTCATTTCAGAGGCTGCTTGATAAGGCCCTGGCTATTGAACACAAGCGTGTTCAGCTGGGAGATTTGAAGAGAAAGGCAATATCTCAAGGACAAGGAAGCAGCAGTGTTCGTCCTCGCTACAGTTCACCACAGGGTACTCCGACTCGACCAGGAGGACCGCGCCCAGTTCAGCAATCACCACTGAGGACTCCACCTCCTCGACAGGCTACCCCTACCGGCACCCCGACGAAGTTTTCAGGACAGAGTCCAGGCACCACATGTTTCAAGTGTGGGAAGACTGGTCATTATGCAAATGTCTGCCCACAGAGGATGGCTACTACTCCAGTTCAGAACCGGCAGCAAACACCAAGTTCTGGCAAGGGATATTCTATTGCCAAGGTTAATCAAGTCAGCGTTGATGCTACTCCGGATGGAGGGGACCTCGTAATTGGTATGTTTTATGTTAATGCAATTCCTGCAACCATATTATTTGATTCTGGTGCTACACATTCATTCATGTCTGCTAGATATGCCAACACAAATGAAATACCACTGCTAAATATGAGAAAACCCATGATAGTAATTACACCTAAAGGGCCTGTTGAGGCGAATCAAATGACACGTAGATTGACATTAACCATTATGGGTAGAGAATTTGGAGCTACTGCTATAATATTGGAGTCAAGCGGTATAGATTTGATCCTTGGTATGTCATGGCTAAGAAAGGCAAAGGCCGTTATAGCATGTGGTAGAGGTACCGTAGAACTCACTACCACTAAAGGAGAAAGGTTTCAAGTTAATATTGCAGTAACCTCCTCACCCATGCGTGCAATGTTCTTTATACCTGAGGAGTTTGTTGGTGACAACATTCGGGTGGTTAGAGATTTTCCGGATGTCTTTCCAGAGGAGTTACCAGGGATGCCACCTGATAGAGAAGTTGAGTTTGTTATTGATCTCTTACCTGGAACCGCCCCTATTTCTAAACGGCCATATAGGATGTCCGTAGAGGAGTTGAAGGAACTTAAGAAGCAGTTAACTGAGTTACAAGAGGCCGGGTACATTCGTCCGAGTTCCTCACCTTGGGGAGCACCGGTCTTGTTTGTACAGAAGAAGGATGGATCGCAGCGGATGTGTGTGGATTATAGATCTCTTAATGATGTTACAGTGAAGAACAAGTATCTGTTGCCCCGTATTGAGGATTTATTTGATCAGATGAGAGGTGCTAGAGTATTCTCGAAGATTGATCTCCGATCGGGTTACCATCAGATGAGGATTAGACCATCGGATATTCCCAAGACGGCTTTCTCGACTAGATATGGATTATATGAGTTTACTGTTATGTCGTTTGGATTGACCAATGCACCAGCTTATTTTATGAACTTAATGAACAAGGTGTTTATGGAGTATTTGGACAGATTCGTCGTGGTATTCATCGACGATATTCTTATCTATTCCAAGAGTGATAGTGATCACGAGGAACATCTGAGGTTGGTGCTACAGAAGCTTCGAGATAACCAGCTATATGCCAAGTTCAGCAAGTGCGAGTTTTGGATTGATAAGGTACCATTCCTTGGACATATTATTTCTAATGGAGGAATAGCAGTGGATCCTGCTAAAGTTAAGGAGATAATGGAGTGGAGAGTACCCACTACAGTTACTGAGATTCGGAGTTTCTTGGGATTAGCAGGATATTATCGGAGATTTATTGAAGGATTTTCCAAGATTGCTAAGCCTATGACTTCGCTTCTGGAGAAAGGAAGAGAATTTAAGTGGGACGAGAAGTGCCAAGATAGCTTTGATCAATTGAAGAAAAGATTGATGTCGCCACCAGTATTGGTTATGCCAGACCTACAGAAAGGATTTGATATCTATTGTGATGCATGTGGCCAAGGCTTAGGATGTGTGCTCATGCAGGAAGGTCATGTGATTGCATATGCTTCTCGTCAGTTGCGGAAACATGAATTGAACTACCCCACTCATGACTTGGAATTGGCTGCCGTTGTGCATGCACTTAAGATTTGGAGACACTACATCATGGGAACCAAGTGTCAAGTATATACGGATCATAAGAGTTTGAAGTATATATTCACTCAGAAGGATCTCAACCTTTGGCAACGCCGTTGGTTGGAGCTTATTAAGGATTATGATTTGGAGATTCACTATCACCCGGGCAAGGTAAATTTGGTTGCAGATGCCTTGAGTCGCAAGGAGCATGTCCATTCAGCTATTGTTGCCCAGCTACCCGACGAGATTGTTGAGGATTTCAGGAGACTTAACCTGGGGATAGTTGCTCATACTGAAGGAGTTACTATTGATGTGGAACCTACTTTGGAGCAAGAGAACCGCAAAGGACAAATGGGTAATGCTAAAATAAAAGAGATTAAGGATCTGATTACTGAAGGTCGAGTTCCGGAATTTACGGAAGATGAGCAAGGCACTGTATGGTTCAAGGACAGGATGTGTGTCCCTGATATTAAAAGCCTTTGGGAGACTATTTTAAAGGAGGCCCATGACTCGGATTATTCTATTCATCCTGGTAGTACCAAGATGTATTAGGATTTGAAATGGAAATATTGGTGGTATGGATTGAAAAGAGATGTAGCTGCACATGTGGCTATGTGCGATGTATGTCAAAGAGTTAAGGCTGAACACCAGAGGCCAGCTGGACTATTGCATCCACTGAAGATACCTGAGTGGAAATGGGAAGAGATTGGTATGGATTTCATTACTGGATTGCCTCGCACCCAGAAAGGATATGATGCTATATGGGTGATTGTGGATAGATTGACTAAAGTGGCTCACTTTATTCCGGTGAAGACTACTTATAAAGGCTCTCAGCTAGCAGAGTTATATATGGCTCGGATTGTGTGTTTACATGGAGTACCAAAGAAGATCGTGTCTGATCGAGGTTCACAGTTTACCTCAAGATTTTGGAGAAGCTTTCATGAGAATATGAGTACAAAGTTGAATTTTAGTACAGCTTATCACCCTCAGACTGATGGACAGACTGAAAGGACAAACCAAGTTTTGGAAGATATGTTGAGAGCTTGTGCCCTTCAGCATGGAGGAAGTTGGGATAAGAGTCTGCCTTATGCTGAGTTCTCGTATAATAATAGTTACCAGGCCAGTCTGAAGATGTCACCTTTTGAAGCTTTATATGGGAGGAAGTGCAGGACTCCTCTATATTGGGATCAGACTGGAGAGAGACAGTTCTTCGGGCCCGAATTGATTCAAGAAGCAGAAGAACAAGTCCGTATAATTCGAGAGAATTTGAGAGTGGCTCAAACCAGGCAAAAGAGCTATGCTGATAATAGAAGGAGACCACTGGAATTTGAAGAAGGAGATTATGTGTACCTCAAGGTGTCACCACTGCGTGGAATGAGGAGATTTAAAGTTAAGGGCAAATTGTCCCCTCGCTATATTGGACCATTCCTGATCTTTAGAAGAGTTGGGGAGATGGCATACCAACTCGAGTTACCTGCGACTCTGTCGGATGTGCATAATGTGTTTCACGTGTCTCAACTTAAGAAGTGTCTCCGTGTCCCTGAGGAACAGTTACCGATGGAAGAGCTCAGTGTTCAAGGTGATTTGACTTACACGGAATACCCGATCAAGATTTTGGATACTTTGACTCGAGTTACAAGGAATAAGGTGATAAAGATGTGTAAAGTGCAATGGAGTCACCACGGTGAAGATGAAGCAACGTGGGAGAGAGAAGAAGAGCTTCGCATAGATTTTCCCCACCTTTTCCCTAGATCTTCTTAAATCTCGGGGACGAGATTATTTTTAAGGGGGGTAGGATTTGTAACACACACTTTGTAAATTGCTAGTAATAATACCAATAGAGAAACATTTTCTCTTTATGTGAGTTTGATCTTCATGCATCATCCTATGTGAACACCATGTCCAAGAACAATTAATAAAAAGATATGCTACTAAATCCATGCATCATGTTGAATATTTTATTTTTGTGTGCATTTTGTAACAAGAAAATATTAAAGACCAAAAAGGGAAAATTAAATCCTAAAAGAAATTATTGAATCTAGAAAAGAGAAGGAATATGAAAACATGAATACTATATTTGAATAAATATTCTCAAACCTAATACTTTTAATTGCACAGATATGGTTTGAAAATGAACTAGTCACAAGTTTGAATTTAAATTAGTATTTAAATTTGAATTTGTGAAAGAATGGAGAAAGGAGAAAATAAAAGAAAAATAAAAGAAAAAGGAAAAGGAATACTATACCTGGATGGGCCAACAACCCTGAATTCGGCCCAACTCCGAATTACAACCCGCCCAGCCCAGCTACGTGGAACGGTGCCGACACGGGGGGCCCACGGGTCAGTCGGTCCGGTCGCGCGTGCTGGCGCTCTCTGTCGCTGCCACCGCGGGTCCCGCCTGGTCAGCATTGGCTCTCCAGTACTGCTCGCCGCGCCGGTCTCTCTGGCACCTTGTCCCGGGTTGTCAGCCGCGACCTCAACAACCTTGCCCGTCCATGGCGGAAGCGCCTGCGGAACTCGCGCCGTTGACTGGAGCCACCGCGTGGATGAGCCTCCGCCCGCGATCTTCGCGTTGCGGCTAATAAGACCGGGCTCGTACCCTGCCGCGGGCTCCACTTCCCTTTCGCTCCACGACACCCGAGAATCACCCGCGCCGTGGCCATCTATCGTCAAGCCGCCGTTGCCATACACAGCCACCGTCGTTCTTCGTGCTGGGCACCCAATTGGAACCCCGTGTGCGGCCCGAGGGCTTCGCCCGTGCCCCTGGTTCGTTCCGGTGGCGATTGCGGGGCAGGTGGGTGACCGGAGTGCGCCCAATTCGTCTCCGCCGTCGCACATACGCGGGTCGCCGTGGGCCGACCGAATCGACGCTGGACCTTGGGTAAGAAACTGCTCTCCTAATTCGCCTTCGTCTCAATTTCATTCCGCGCCTAGCATATTAGGGGTTTGGCGCACTGGAGCCATGGATCGTGCCACTCCGGTGAGGCTCCGCCGTGCGCTGGGCGCCGCCGTCTCTGTTGGTCGAAGGGAGAAGACATGTCGCGCCCGTTGATCATCGCGTGGACGGCTACGATTAGAAATAGGATCCCCCCTTCGGCCGGGGCCAATCTGGGCCGTTGATTTTCCTCTGGACGATTGAGATTAGATAGTGGGATACCCGTTCGCGCTTTAGGATCTGTGCCATTCGATCGAGATCGGACGGCAGCTGGTTATATTGGGCTTCATTAAATCCTGAGCGTTGGATTCGAATCCAGGGGCTCTCATAGTATACCGTTTCGTACTGGTCGCGGATCTAATTTGAGCCAGTCGTTCCTGATCGTGCGGTCTGGGACGCACGATACCCCTTCGGTGTACACATTTTCACATGAGTCCCTGAATTTATTATAAATAAACCCGCCGTCCAGGGACCCTGTTCCCTGAGTCTTAGAAAACTTGCACCGAGCCCCCTATGTTCCTGTTTAAATGAGGCCCAGTCCAGTGATCATTTAATTTGAATAAATGAAATAGAAAATGGATTTTTAATATGAAAATAATTACTAGAACTTAATAAATCCATAGAAAATTCATACTAACTCCAAATTGAGCCATTCCAGTTCCTAAAATTTTGTAATTTTATTCTTTATCACTTAGTATCCCTGTTTTTCCATGACAACAATAAGAAAATTAATCTCACACTTAATCCCATTTTAAACACATAAACCTTTGAAAATCCATAACTTAAAATCTATAACTCAGAAAATTATGATTCCTGTTCCTAGGATTTTATTTTAATATGTAGAATATTTCTGTGTATTTTGTCCACATGATTGGTGTAATGTTAATTTCTCTATATGCACTGTGCTTGTTTGTATTGTGGCGAGTAGAAGAGCCCGTGACCGAGGATCCTGGTGAGCAGCAGGTTGAAGTAGCTGAGCCGGAGCTCATTGAAGGCAAGTTGTGCCCTTGACCACTTTTTACCCAATAATGTTCCTTAATATCATTTATCCATGCATAGGTTAATTTGGATGGGACCCAATAGGTCACCCTAGATTGTTTATCTCATTACCTTGTTTACCCCTGAATCACTTGGGTAGTTTGCTATTGCTTTATATGGTTTTGGGATAATCATTTATTACCTCTATGTTCCAATTCTTTTTGTTATTCTATTTATGTTCATGTGGAGATCATTAATGTTAATTGGAGCATAGAGCTTAACTTGAGTAACACGTGCCACCACAAGGGTTTAATGGGACGCCCTTGGCTGACTAATTAGGAAAGCTAGTGGAAGACTACCTTACCTGAAAGGGGCAAGGGTAGTAGGGGAGTGGTCAGTGTAGGGAGGTCCCTGGTTGATTTTGCTGCGATGGCGGTCAGCCAGGAACCCTGCATTGGAACTTCCTATAAACTGTAGCGGGTTTTCGGAAGCTAGTGGAACTTTGTAAAGGCCTCGTAGTGTTACCCTGCCTCGCCTCCTCGGTAGAGGTGTATGGGAAGTCGCGACCCCTTGGCAGATGGGTAACATGACTTGTGGGTAAAGGGTACAACCTCTGCAGAGTGTAAAACTGGTATACTAGCCGAGCTCACGGTCATGAGCAGCTCAGGACTCTCTGATGTTTAAATTATGGAACTTAAACTCAATTTTGTCATTTGCATTGCATGGGTTTATTATTAATTTTGTTCTATTACTTTACTTATGGTTTGGTATTTACTTACACTTAGTAACTGCTAATAAAATTTTGACCAACTACTTAAAAGCAATGCTCAGCTTTAACCCCTATCATTGATTAGCCTTACACATCACATGAACTCACACCTTTGTGAGTTTATGTCCACTGGTTCCCCACAACTTGTTGAGCTATGATCATGTGTGAGCTCACCCTTGCTGTCTCACACCCCCCCACAGGAGAAGATCAGGTGGTTCAGGAGGAGCCGCCTAACACTGAGGAGTTCGATCTGATCTAGGTGGCGTTTCCCAGTCGACATTGGCGCCGACGATCCTTAGTTCGTTTTACCTTTATTATTTTATTTTGTAATAAGTCTTCCGCTATGTAATAAATACTCTGATGTTTTATGACATTTATCTCTATACACTCTGTTATTATATATGTTGTCTTCTTGGCGCATGTATGAGATGCACCTGGCTTTGTTCCTTAAAGCCGGGTGTGACAGAAGTGGTATCAGAGGAATGCTGACTGTAGGACGAGACCTAGATAGAAATGGACAAGCCCTTTCCTACTTACCTTACTCTGTTTCATTCTATACTTATCTCATCTTGATCTTGTCTCACCTTTTGCTATCCTACTCTGGTTAATCTTATCTTTTCTACTCTAAGACAAGGTGGATTTCACACCTTGGAATCCTACCACTATGATCTTTTTAAGATATAGGGGACCTAAGACAAAATTCAAAACTACTTTCTTTAAAAATGTTGTTTGATTGTGCTGATGCTAAATGCCTGATTTGCTTCTTTGATTGATTGAATGATTATAGATGGACATCTTAATATGTACCACCATAAGGTAATAAATTAGCTATGGTAGGTAAAATATTAATCTGCTTAGCTAATAAATCCCCCAAAATAACCTGATTTGTAAGTACCTGCCTTGGCTACTATTTTCTTACCATATGTATCTAACTCAGATGGTCAATACCAGGCGGGGTGGTGGAATTGATTTGCCTCCTAACCAACACACTCGAAGGATATATAGACAACCTCAGCCACAGCCTGCAGAGATGAATCCTCCTAATCCTCCACCAGGCGGAGTTGACCCACTGGTTGCTGCTCAGATGGCGGTGATGCAGCAAATGGCAGACACTATGGCTGATATGCGTGCCTAGATGCAGCAAGAACGGCAGGAGATGCGTCAGGAGAGAGAAGATATACGACAGGAGTTGCGCCAGGAGCGAGATGAGATACGCCAGGAAAGGAGGGCACAACAACAGCAGCTGCAACAACAAATGCAACAGCAGCAACAGCAGCAACAAGTGCCACTGCCTCCACCACCACCACCAGTTCCACCTCGTGATAAGCACCGGGAGTTCATGAGTCATAAGCCACCTACATTCGCTAGCTCACCTGATCCACTAGACGCGGATGATTGGCTGAAGTCCGTTGAGAAGATGCTGAATATTGCACAATGCACGGATCGGGAGAAAGTTCTTTATGCTTCTGGACGTCTGACAGGTCCTGCTGCTGACTGGTGGGATTCATATACTGCTGCCCATGATGCTGCGGATACTATTACTTGGGCAGAGTTCAGTACACAGTTCAGAAACTACCATATTCCAGCTGGTATGATAAAGATCAAGAAGAAGGAATTTCTGTCGCTAAAGCAAGGAAGTATGTCAGTCAGCGAGTACGGCGACAAGTTTATTCAGTTATCCAGATATGCTCCTGAAGAAGTTGCTGAAGACGAGAGGAAGCAGGAGCATTTCATTGAAGGACTTAATGGACCACTGCAGTATGCTCTAGTGGCACACACATTTCCGTCATTTCAGAGGCTGCTTGATAAGGCCCTGGCTATTGAACACAAGCGTGTTCAGCTGGGAGATTTGAAGAGAAAGGCAATATCTCAAGGACAAGGAAGCAGCAGTGTTCGTCCTCGCTACAGTTCACCACAAGGTACTCCGACTCGACCAGGAGGACCGCGCCCAGTTCAGCAATCACCACTGAGGACTCCACCTCCTCGACAGGCTACCCCTACCGGCACCCCGACGAAGTTTTCAGGACAGAGTCCAGGCACCACATGTTTCAAGTGTGGGAAGACTGGTCATTATGCAAATGTCTGCCCACAGAGGATGGCTACTACTCCAGTTCAGAACCGGCAGCAAACACCAAGTTCTGGCAAGGGATATTCTATTGCCAAGGTTAATCAAGTCAGCGTTGATGCTACTCCGGATGGAGGGGACCTCGTAATTGGTATGTTTTATGTTAATGCAATTCCTGCAACCATATTATTTGATTCTGGTGCTACACATTCATTCATGTCTGCTAGATATGCCAACACAAATGAAATACCACTGCTAAATATGAGAAAACCCATGATAGTAATTACACCTAAAGGGCCTGTTGAGGCGAATCAAATGACACGTAGATTAACATTAACCATTATGGGTAGAGAATTTGGAGCTACTGCTATAATATTGGAGTCAAGCGGTATAGATTTGATCCTTGGTATGCCATGGCTAAGAAAGGCAAAGGCCGTTATAGCATGTGGTAGAGGTACCGTAGAACTCACTACCACTAAAGGAGAAAGGTTTCAAGTTAATATTGCAGTAACCTCCTCACCCATGCGTGCAATGTTCTTTATACCTGAGGAGTTTGTTGGTGACAACATCCGGGTGGTTAGAGATTTTCCGGATGTCTTTCCAGAGGAGTTACCAGGGATGCCACCTGATAGAGAAGTTGAGTTTGTTATTGATCTCTTACCTGGAACCGCCCCTATTTCTAAACGGCCATATAGGATGTCCGTAGAGGAGTTGAAGGAACTTAAGAAGCAGTTAACTGAGTTACAAGAGGCCGGGTACATTCGTCCGAGTTCCTCACCTTGGGGAGCACCGGTCTTGTTTGTACAGAAGAAGGATGGATCGCAGCGGATGTGTGTGGATTATAGATCTCTTAATGATGTTACAGTGAAGAACAAGTATCCGTTGCCCCGTATTGAGGATTTATTTGATCAGATGAGAGGTGCTAGAGTATTCTCGAAGATTGATCTCCGATCGGGTTACCATCAGATGAGGATTAGACCATCGGATATTCCCAAGACGGCTTTCTCGACTAGATATGGATTATATGAGTTTACTGTTATGTCGTTTGGATTGACCAATGCACCAGCTTATTTTATGAACTTAATGAACAAGGTGTTTATGGAGTATTTGGACAGATTCGTCGTGGTATTCATCGACGATATTCTTATCTATTCCAAGAGTGATAGTGATCACGAGGAACATCTGAGGTTGGTGCTACAGAAGCTTCGAGATAACCAGCTATATGCCAAGTTCAGCAAGTGCGAGTTTTGGATTGATAAGGTACCATTCCTTGGACATATTATTTCTAATGGAGGAATAGCAGTGGATCCTGCTAAAGTTAAGGAGATAATGGAGTGGAGAGTACCCACTACAGTTACTGAGATTCGGAGTTTCTTGGGATTAGCAGGATATTATCGGAGATTTATTGAAGGATTTTCCAAGATTGCTAAGCCTATGACTTCGCTTCTGGAGAAAGGAAGAGAATTTAAGTGGGACGAGAAGTGCCAAGATAGCTTTGATCAATTGAAGAAAAGATTGATGTCGCCACCAGTATTGGTTATGCCAGACCTACAGAAAGGATTTGATATCTATTGTGATGCATGTGGCCAAGGCTTAGGATGTGTGCTCATGCAGGAAGGTCATGTGATTGCATATGCTTCTCGTCAGTTGCGGAAACATGAATTGAACTACCCCACTCATGACTTGGAATTGGTTGCCGTTGTGCATGCACTTAAGATTTGGAGACACTACATCATGGGAACCAAGTGTCAAGTATATACGGATCATAAGAGTTTGAAGTATATATTCACTCAGAAGGATCTCAACCTTAGGCAACGCCGTTGGTTGGAGCTTATTAAGGATTATGATTTGGAGATTCACTATCACCCAGTCAGCCAGGAACCCTGCATTGGAACTTCCTATAAACTGTAGCGGGTTTTCGGAAGCTAGTGGAACTTTGTAAAGGCCTCGTAGTGTTACCCTGCCTCGCCTCCTCGGTAGAGGTGTATGGGAAGTCGCGACCCCTTGGAAGATGGGTAACATGACTTGTGGGTAAAGGGTACAACCTCTGCAGAGTGTAAAACTGGTATACTAGCCGAGCTCACGGTCATGAGCAGCTCAGGACTCTCTGATGTTTAAATTATGGAACTTAAACTCAATTTTGTCATTTGCATTGCATGGGTTTATTATTAATTTTGTTCTATTACTTTACTTATGGTTTGGTATTTACTTACACTTAGTAACTGCTAATAAAATTTTGACCAACTACTTAAAAGCAATGCTCAGCTTTAACCCCTATCATTGATTAGCCTTACACATCACATGAACTCACACCTTTGTGAGTTTATGTCCACTGGTTCCCCACAACTTGTTGAGCTATGATCATGTGTGAGCTCACCCTTGCTGTCTCACACCCCCCACAGGAGAAGATCAGGTGGTTCAGGAGGAGCCGCCTAACACTGAGGAGTTCGATCTGATCTAGGTGGCGTTTCCCAGTCGACATTGGCGCCGACGATCCTTAGTTCGTTTTACCTTTATTATTTTATTTTGTAATAAGTCTTCCGCTATGTAATAAATACTCTGATGTTTTATGACATTTATCTCTATACACTCTGTTATTATATATGTTGTCTTCTTGGCGCATGTATGAGATGCACCTAGCTTTGTTCCTTAAAGCCGGGTGTGACAGAAGTGGTATCAGAGGAATGTTGACTGTAGGACGAGACCTAGATAGAAATGGACAAGCCCTTTCCTACTTACCTTACTCTGTTTCATTCTATACTTATCTCATCTTGATCTTGTCTCACCTTTTGCTATCCTACTCTGGTTAATCTTATCTTTTCTACTCTAAGACAAGGTGGATTTCACACCTTGGAATCCTACCACTATGATCTTTTTAAGATATAGGGGACCTAAGACAAAATTCAAAACTACTTTCTTTAAAAATGTTGTTTGATTGTGCTGATGATAAATGCCTGATTTGCTTCTTTGATTGATTGAATGATTATAGATGGACATCTTAATATGTACCACCATAAGGTAATAAATTAGCTATGGTAGGTAAAATATTAATCTGCTTAGCTAATAAATCCCCCAAAATAACCTGATTTGTAAGTACCTGCCTTGGCTACTATTTTCTTACCATATGTATCTAACTCAGATGGTCAATACCAGGCGGGGTGGTGGAATTGATTTGCCTCCTAACCAACACACTCGAAGGATATATAGACAACCTCAGCCACAGCCTGCAGAGATGAATCCTCCTAATCCTCCACCAGGCGGAGTTGACCCACTGGTTGCTGCTCAGATGGCGGTGATGCAGCAAATGGCAGACACTATGGCTGATATGCGTGCCCAGATGCAGCAAGAACGGCAGGAGATGCGTCAGGAAAGAGAAGATATACGACAGGAGTTGCGCCAGGAGCGAGATGAGATACGCCAGGAAAGGAGGGCACAACAACAGCAGCTGCAACAACAAATGCAACAGCAGCAACAGCAGCAACAAGTGCCACTGCCTCCACCACCACCACCAGTTCCACCTCGTGATAAGCACTGGGAGTTCATGAGTCATAAGCCACCTACATTCGGTAGCTCACCTGATCCACTAGACGCGGATGATTGGCTGAAGTCCGTTGAGAAGATGCTGAATATTGCACAGTGCACGGATCGGGAGAAAGTTCTTTATGCTTCTGGACGTCTGACAGGTCCTGCTGCTGACTGGTGGGATTCATATACTGCTGCCCATGATGCTGCGGATACTATTACTTGGGCAGAGTTCAGTACACAGTTCAGGAACTACCATATTCCAGCTGGTATGATAAAGATCAAGAAGAAGGAATTTCTGTCGCTAAAGCAAGGAAGTATGTCAGTCAGCGAGTACCGCGACAAGTTTATTCAGTTATCCAGATATGCTCCTGAAGAAGTTGCTAAAGACGAGAGGAAGCAGGAGCATTTCATTGAAGGACTTAATGGACCACTGCAGTATGCTCTAGTGGCACACACATTTCCGTCATTTCAGAGGCTGCTTGATAAGGCCCTGGCTATTGAACACAAGCGTGTTCAGCTGGGAGATTTGAAGAGAAAGGCAATATCTCAAGGACAAGGAAGCAACAGTGTTCGTCCTCGCTACAGTTCACCACAGGGTACTCCGACTCGACCAGGAGGACCGCGCCCAGTTCAGCAATCACCACTGAGGACTCCACCTCCTCGACAGGCTACCCCTACCGGTACCCCGACGAAGTTTTCAGGACAGAGTCCAGGCACCACATGTTTCAAGTGTGGGAAGACTGGTCATTATGCAAATGTCTGCCCACAGAGGATGGCTACTACTCCAGTTCAGAACCGGCAACAAACACCAAGTTCTGGCAAGGGATATTCTATTGCCAAGGTTAATCAAGTCAGCGTTGATGCTACTCCGGATGGAGGGGACCTCGTAATTGGTATGTTTTATGTTAATGCAATTCCTGCAACCATATTATTTGATTCTGGTGCTACACATTCATTCATGTCTGCTAGATATGCCAACACAAATGAAATACCACTGCTAAATATGAGAAAACCCATGATAGTAATTACACCTAAAGGGCCTGTTGAGGCGAATCAAATGACACGTAGATTGACATTAACCATTATGGGTAGAGAATTTGGAGCTACTGCTATAATATTGGAGTCAAGCGGTATAGATTTGATCCTTGGTATGTCATGGCTAAGAAAGGCAAAGGCCGTTATAGCATGTGGTAGAGGTACCGTAGAACTCACTACCACTAAAGGAGAAAGGTTTCAAGTTAATATTGCAGTAACCTCCTCACCCATGCGTGCAATGTTCTTTATACCTGAGGAGTTTGTTGGTGACAACATCCGGGTGGTTAGAGATTTTCCGGATGTCTTTCCAGAGGAGTTACCAGGGATGCCACCTGATAGAGAAGTTGAGTTTGTTATTGATCTCTTACCTGGAACCGCCCCTATTTCTAAACGGCCATATAGGATGTCCGTAGAGGAGTTGAAGGAACTTAAGAAGCAGTTAACTGAGTTACAAGAGGCCGGGTACATTCGTCCGAGTTCCTCACCTTGGGGAGCACCGGTCTTGTTTGTACAGAAGAAGGATGGATCGCAGCGGATGTGTGTGGATTATAGATCTCTTAATGATGTTACAGTGAAGAACAAGTATCCGTTGCCCCGTATTGAGGATTTATTTGATCAGATGAGAGGTGCTAGAGTATTCTCGAAGATTGATCTCCGATCGGGTTACCATCAGATGAGGATTAGACCATCGGATATTCCCAAGACGGCTTTCTCGACTAGATATGGATTATATGAGTTTACTGTTATGTCGTTTGGATTGACCAATGCACCAGCTTATTTTATGAACTTAATGAACAAGGTGTTTATGGAGTATTTGGACAGATTCGTCGTGGTATTCATCGACGATATTCTTATCTATTCCAAGAGTGATAGTGATCACGAGGAACATCTGAGGTTGGTGCTACAGAAGCTTCGAGATAACCAGCTATATGCCAAGTTCAGCAAGTGCGAGTTTTGGATTGATAAGGTACCATTCCTTGGACATATTATTTCTAATGGAGGAATAGCAGTGGATCCTGCTAAAGTTAAGGAGATAATGGAGTGGAGAGTACCCACTACAGTTACTGAGATTCGGAGTTTCTTGGGATTAGCAGGATATTATCGGAGATTTATTGAAGGATTTTCCAAGATTGCTAAGCCTATGACTTCGCTTCTGGAGAAAGGAAGAGAATTTAAGTGGGACGAGAAGTGCCAAGATAGCTTTGATCAATTGAAGAAAAGATTGATGTCGCCACCAGTATTGGTTATGCCAGACCTACAGAAAGGATTTGATATCTATTGTGATGCATGTGGCCAAGGCTTAGGATGTGTGCTCATGCAGGAAGGTCATGTGATTGCATATGCTTCTCGTCAGTTGCGGAAACATGAATTGAACTACCCCACTCATGACTTGGAATTGGCTGCCGTTGTGCATGCACTTAAGATTTGGAGACACTACATCATGGGAACCAAGTGTCAAGTATATACGGATCATAAGAGTTTAAAGTATATATTCACTCAGAAGGATCTCAACCTTAGGCAACGCCGTTGGTTGGAGCTTATTAAGGATTATGATTTGGAGATTCACTATCACCCGGTCAGCCAGGAACCCTACATTGGAACTTCCTATAAACTGTAGCGGGTTTTCGGAAGCTAGTGGAACTTTGTAAAGGCCTCGTAGTGTTACCCTGCCTCGCCTCCTCGGTAGAGGTGTATGGGAAGTCGCGACCCCTTGGCAGATGGGTAACATGACTTGTGGGTAAAGGGTACAACCTCTGCAGAGTGTAAAACTGGTATACTAGCCGAGCTCACGGTCATGAGCAGCTCAGGACTCTCTGATGTTTAAATTATGGAACTTAAACTCAATTTTGTCATTTGCATTGCATGGGTTTATTATTAATTTTGTTCTATTACTTTACTTATGGTTTGGTATTTACTTACACTTAGTAACTGCTAATAAAATTTTGACCAACTACTTAAAAGCAATGCTCAGCTTTAACCCCTATCATTGATTAGCCTTACACATCACATGAACTCACACCTTTGTGAGTTTATGTCCACTGGTTCCCCACAACTTGTTGAGCTATGATCATGTGTGAGCTCACCCTTGCTGTCTCACACCCCCCCACAGGAGAAGATCAGGTGGTTCAGGAGGAGCCGCCTAACACTGAGGAGTTCGATCTGATCTAGGTGGCGTTTCCCAGTCGACATTGGCGCCGACGATCCTTAGTTCGTTTTACCTTTATTATTTTATTTTGTAATAAGTCTTCCGCTATGTAATAAATACTCTGATGTTTTATGACATTTATCTCTATACACTCTGTTATTATATATGTTGTCTTCTTGGCGCATGTATGTGATGCACCTGGCTTTGTTCCTTAAAGCCGGGTGTGACAGAAGTGGTATCAGAGGAATGTTGACTGTAGGACGAGACCTAGATAGAAATGGACAAGCCCTTTCCTACTTACCTTACTCTGTTTCATTCTATACTTATCTCATCTTGATCTTGTCTCACCTTTTGCTATCCTACTCTGGTTAATCTTATCTTTTCTACTCTAAGACAAGGTGGATTTCACACCTTGGAATCCTACCACTATGATCTTTTTAAGATATAGGGGACCTAAGACAAAATTCAAAACTACTTTCTTTAAAAATGTTGTTTGATTGTGCTGATGCTAAATGCCTGATTTGCTTCTTTGATTGATTGAATGATTATAGATGGACATCTTAATATGTACCACCATAAGGTAATAAATTAGCTATGGTAGGTAAAATATTAATCTGCTTAGCTAATAAATCCCCCAAAATAACCTGATTTGTAAGTACCTGCCTTGGCTACTATTTTCTTACCATATGTATCTAACTCAGATGGTCAATACCAGGCGGGGTGGTGGAATTGATTTGCCTCCTAACCAACACACTCGAAGGATATATAGACAACCTCAGCCACAGCCTGCAGAGATGAATCCTCCTAATCCTCCACCAGGCGGAGTTGACCCACTGGTTGCTGCTCAGATGGCGGTGATGCAGCAAATGGCAGACACTATGGCTGATATGCGTGCCCAGATGCAGCAAGAACGGCAGGAGATGCGTCAGGAAAGAGAAGATATACGACAGGAGTTGCGCCAGGAGCGAGATGAGATACGCCAGGAAAGGAGGGCACAACAACAGCAGCTGCAACAACAAATGCAACAGCAGCAACAACAGCAACAAGTGCCACTGCCTCCACCACCACCACCAGTTCCACCTCGTGATAAGCATCGGGAGTTCATGAGTCATAAGCCACCTACATTCGCTAGCTCACCTGATCCACTAGACGCGGATGATTGGCTGAAGTCCGTTGAGAAGATGCTGAATATTGCACAGTGCACGGATCGGGAGAAAGTTCTTTATGCTTCTGGACGTCTGACAGGTCCTGCTGCTGACTGGTGGGATTCATATACTGCTGCCCATGATGCTGCGGATACTATTACTTGGGCAGAGTTCAGTACACAGTTCAGAAACTACCATATTCCAGCTGGTATGATAAAGATCAAGAAGAAGGAATTTCTGTCACTAAAGCAAGGAAGTATGTCAGTCAGCGAGTACCGCGACAAGTTTATTCAGTTATCCAGATATGCTCCTGAAGAAGTTGCTGAAGACGAGAGGAAGCAGGAGCATTTCATTGAAGGACTTAATGGACCACTGCAGTATGCTCTAGTGGCACACACATTTCCGTCATTTCAGAGGCTGCTTGATAAGGCCCTGGCTATTGAACACAAGCGTGTTCAGCTGGGAGATTTGAAGAGAAAGGCAATATCTCAAGGACAAGGAAGCAACAGTGTTCGTCCTCGCTACAGTTCACCACAGGGTACTCCGACTCGACCAGGAGGACCGCGCCCAGTTCAGCAATCACCACTGAGGACTCCACCTCCTCGACAGGCTACCCCTACCGGCACCCCGACGAAGTTTTCAGGACAGAGTCCAGGCACCACATGTTTCAAGTGTGGGAAGACTGGTCATTATGCAAATGTCTGCCCACAGAGGATGGCTACTACTCCAGTTCAGAACCGGCAGCAAACACCAAGTTCTGGCAAGGGATATTCTATTGCCAAGGTTAATCAAGTCAGCGTTGATGCTACTCCGGATGGAGGGGACCTCGTAATTGGTATGTTTTATGTTAATGCAATTCCTGCAACCATATTATTTGATTCTGGTGCTACACATTCATTCATGTCTGCTAGATATGCCAACACAAATGAAATACCACTGCTAAATATGAGAAAACCCATGATAGTAATTACACCTAAAGGGCCTGTTGAGGCGAATCAAATGACACGTAGATTGACATTAACCATTATGGGTAGAGAATTTGGAGCTACTGCTATAATATTGGAGTCAAGCGGTATAGATTTGATCCTTGGTATGTCATGGCTAAGAAAGGCAAAGGCCGTTATAGCATGTGGTAGAGGTACCGTAGAACTCACTACCACTAAAGGAGAAATGTTTCAAGTTAATATTGCAGTAACCTCCTCACCCATGCGTGCAATGTTCTTTATACCTGAGGAGTTTGTTGGTGACAACATCCGGGTGGTTAGAGATTTTCCGGATGTCTTTCCAGAGGAGTTACCAGGGATGCCACCTGATAGAGAAGTTGAGTTTGTTATTGATCTCTTACCTGGAACCGCCCCTATTTCTAAACGGCCATATAGGATGTCCGTAGAGGAGTTGAAGGAACTTAAGAAGCAGTTAACTGAGTTACAAGAGGCCGGGTACATTCGTCCGAGTTCCTCACCTTGGGGAGCACCGGTCTTGTTTGTACAGAAGAAGGATGGATCGCAGCGGATGTGTGTGGATTATAGATCTCTTAATGATGTTACAGTGAAGAACAAGTATCCGTTGCCCCGTATTGAGGATTTATTTGATCAGATGAGAGGTGCTAGAGTATTCTCGAAGATTGATCTCCGATCGGGTTACCATCAGATGAGGATTAGACCATCGGATATTCCCAAGACGACTTTCTCGACTAGATATGGATTATATGAGTTTACTGTTATGTCGTTTGGATTGACCAATGCACCAGCTTATTTTATGAACTTAATGAACAAGGTGTTTATGGAGTATTTGGACAGATTCGTCGTGGTATTCATCGACGATATTCTTATCTATTCCAAGAGTGATAGTGATCACGAGGAACATCTGAGGTTGGTGCTACAGAAGCTTCGAGATAACCAGCTATATGCCAAGTTCAGCAAGTGCGAGTTTTGGATTGATAAGGTACCATTCCTTGGACATATTATTTCTAATGGAGGAATAGCAGTGGATCCTGCTAAAGTTAAGGAGATAATGGAGTGGAGAGTACCCACTACAGTTACTGAGATTCGGAGTTTCTTGGGATTAGCAGGATATTATCGGAGATTTATTGAAGGATTTTCCAAGATTGCTAAGCCTATGACTTCGCTTCTGGAGAAAGGAAGAGAATTTAAGTGGGACGAGAAGTGCCAAGATAGCTTTGATCAATTGAAGAAAAGATTGATGTCGCCACCAGTATTGGTTATGCCAGACCTACAGAAAGGATTTGATATCTATTGTGATGCATGTGGCCAAGGCTTAGGATGTGTGCTCATGCAGGAAGGTCATGTGATTGCATATGCTTCTCGTCAGTTGCGGAAACATGAATTGAACTACCCCACTCATGACTTGGAATTGGCTGCCGTTGTGCATGCACTTAAGATTTGGAGACACTACATCATGGGAACCAAGTGTCAAGTATATACGGATCATAAGAGTTTGAAGTATATATTCACTCAGAAGGATCTCAACCTTAGGCAACGCCGTTGGTTGGAGCTTATTAAGGATTATGATTTGGAGATTCACTATCACCCGGTCAGCCAGGAACCCTGCATTGGAACTTCCTATAAACTGTAGCGGGTTTTCGGAAGCTAGTGGAACTTTGTAAAGGCCTCGTAGTGTTACCCTGCCTCGCCTCCTCGGTAGAGGTGTATGGGAAGTCGCGACCCCTTGGCAGATGGGTAACATGACTTGTGGGTAAAGGGTACAACCTCTGCAGAGTGTAAAACTGGTATACTAGCCGAGCTCACGGTCATGAGCAGCTCAGGACTCTCTGATGTTTAAATTATGGAACTTAAACTCAATTTTGTCATTTGCATTGCATGGGTTTATTATTAATTTTGTTCTATTACTTTACTTATGGTTTGGTATTTACTTACACTTAGTAACTGCTAATAAAATTTTGACCAACTACTTAAAAGCAATGCTCAGCTTTAACCCCTATCATTGATTAGCCTTACACATCACATGAACTCACACCTTTGTGAGTTTATGTCCACTGGTTCCCCACAACTTGTTGAGCTATGATCATGTGTGAGCTCACCCTTGCTGTCTCACACCCCCCCACAGGAGAAGATCAGGTGGTTCAGGAGGAGCCGCCTAACACTGAGGAGTTCGATCTGATCTAGGTGGCGTTTCCCAGTCGACATTGGCGTCGACGATCCTTAGTTCGTTTTACCTTTATTATTTTATTTTGTAATAAGTCTTCCGCTATGTAATAAATACTCTGATGTTTTATGACATTTATCTCTATACACTCTGTTATTATATATGTTGTCTTCTTGGCGCATGTATGAGATGCACCTGGCTTTGTTCCTTAAAGCCGGGTGTGACACTAGACCCGCTGCAGTTAGGTCTAACCTGGCTTAGGCTCATCTTTGGTCATGGAGTCGGGTACAAGCTTACCATGGTCAGGATTTGGTCAGGTTCTACCTGGTCAAGATGATAGGTTGGAATTGATTTTCTCTAGGGATTCTTTTGGGTTTATGTGATCTTTTTTGCTCTCTAAGAGCGATTTTTGTGATGTTCCTAGGGTTCCCCATGTATGGGTACATGACAATAGCCCCAAGCCATCGATCGAGTCATGAGATTTAGTCGACAGTTTTTTCGTACTATCAACTCAGTATTTGGGAACTCATATGCTAGGCCTTTGGTCATCCTTCTTATCTAGTCACACACAGCGTGTCTAGTGGACATAGCCCCTGAGTCCCCAAGTGATTTTGTATGAATCGATCAGGGGTTCAAAAAGCGACAATGCATGTATTTTGTGGAGAAAGTGAATTCTATTGGTCACGCGACGTAACCCTGAAGCCTAGAGTGATTTTGTAAGAATTGGTTAGGGGTTCAGAGGAACGAATCCATTTGTTTTGGAAAAGACAAGGTGGTATTTTAGTCTTCATGTCTTGCTTGATTATTTGGTCATATCTGGTGTGTTGACGCGGATGTGGGCCTTAAGCCCCTGAGTGGTTTTTTTATTAAATAGGTGTTCTTCTAGTCATTTGGTGAACATCCTCTAGTTCTATCCCTACTATATGATTGGACTGACATCCTGTGTTGTTGTTCCCATCAAAACCCTCATCGACATGTATCTTATATATTTCTGGATGGGGTGGACATGTAGGCATTGCCTACGTAGACACGGATGCTATGTGTGTCAAGTTGCATATGGGTAGTCCAAGCGAAACCTAGGAATCTGACCGATATGAGATTGTCCCTAGTAGGAATTTTGTGCGTTGGCCAAGCGATCGTGGCCTACCCCTCCGTAGGGCTTCGTAGGGGAGCTTTAGGTTCGTTCTCAGATGCACACTTGAATAGTCGACTGTGATTGTCCAAACATGCGAGTGAGCCAGGCAGGGTCCCCACCATCAAGCTAATCGATGTCCCTTTTAGAGGGGTCGTTCATAGTGTGCCCCTCACTCTTTTTCGCCAATGTTCGATGGTTCGTTATTAGACTACCTACATAAGCATCAATTTAACTCTGTGAAGTAGCAGAGGGGTGGCCTTGCTCCTACAATACACAACTATCTATAGTGGTGGCATGAAACGTGCTTCGGGATTTTGAAGGTTGTATCTATAATGGTGTGTTGTTTGTCTTGCAGGGCATGAATCTCTCGTGGTGAGGAGGTTGGAGTTCGTGCATCGTGGGTAGGTATGATCCTCCCTATTAATCCTTATATAAGTGGGCATACCCTACTTATTGTAGCACAAGGAAGTGTTGCATAGGTTACCTTTTGTCGTGCCCTTCACATTCACAATGTAGTACCCAAGGCGGTTGTAGCACATCTTGGGGCATTGGTTTTATTGCTGCTAGTGGTGGATCCTGTGTTGTGTGTCTTCCTTGAAATCCATGGTGCATTATATACAAAATCAATGTTGTTTACCTTTGGTTCAGTAGGCCCTTATCGTACCGTTGCCTTCTTACATTGGGAGTTTTTGCTATGTTCAAGAGTTGGCCATCCAAATCCCTCTTTGTTGTTTCTTCCCTATTCATATACATGTTTTTGTCTGCTCCTCTTTCCTTTCTCATGTTTGGTCACTGACAGTGGAACATGCTTTCTACTACTCTTGTTGCATCGATGTTGTTCCCTCGCTACACGACTTTTGATAGCCTTGTTCATTCACTAGTGTACAAGCAGAGTGAAGTGGATTGGCTCACTGCTCATCCTAAAGCTTGGGTCAAGCTCTACAAGTACTAGCCCTCAGATGGGTACAAAATTATTTTGAATAGAAATCATATGAACAGAAGAGTAAATCAGGCCTCCACTGATTTGGGGTGGATGGATTTGTTTGGAAGTCACAACAAATGGTATGACGAGCTAAGTAACATTTAGTCTTTTTCCTCTGACAAACTTGTCTATATTATTTAAATTAATCTCTTACTACATGATCCTTGAGATGGTGTTGAACTCCGATTCATGGACATTTGCATCAAGGGGCACCAAGGTCCATATTTACAGCATCATGAAATTTTATGTGATGACAACGTGATAGAAAAGCTAGTAAGTGTAACTAATAATTATCGATTCATAATTAACTTGCAACTCGTTTTCATATCTAACATAAATTGTTTTATAGACTCGTTGTGTTGCGAATGTTAGGAGGAAAGTAGGTGATGAGGGTCTAGATTGGACTAAGGCCATGGGGGATCATTTGATCTAGATGCAACAAATGTTGCTAGTGGTGGGCTACCACATGGGAGATATGATAAGATCGAAATTGTGATAAATAATAAATATAAGTTCATAACTTGCGATGTCTCTAGGTTGGGGATTGATAATGGGTTTGAGTCACGAGAGATTTGGTCAGTAGTCTATTTCCTCAGTGGGGATTAGTCAATCCTGGGCTTCAAGTGTGAGGTAATTAGAGCTTACTGACAGCTAACATAACAAAAATATTAACAGTTGTCTCAACAAGTTATAATGATGCCGTGAATGATTTTGTAGATAATAATCTCAATAATTCATCATTCATTCGATTTTCATATATGATTGCATTAAAAAACTCAAACATAATGTATTTACAGATGTACAATGCCTAGATGGGATCTCAAATGGGTATGCCTCTTGCACAAATAGGACCCTAGATCGCCCGTCCTTCGCAATCCGGACAGTCCCCAAACACCAACAAATCACAAATATACTTTTCTAGCATATTTAATTCTAATTTACAATTATCATGCATTTGCTTCTCTAGTTATGTGTTTTCGAGACTGGACAAGCAGACCCACATATGGACTTCAGTGGAAAATTGATGTAGTGGTGGATGCCCCTGGAGGATGGAATCCTTTGAATTTGCCACCTCCACAGCTAGGTCTAGGATATCGTCCACCACAACTATGGGAATATTCTCTGCATCCAATGGAGCCCTGGGGACACCCTCCATGGCCAACAAAGCCACTTCCCTTACTAGGATAAGTATGTACGTCACATTCTATATGAACATAATTCACTTACACAAGATTTAACTAGTTTTTGTTAAATCTACTAAGTTGAACCAAATTTTGAATCATTTATAGACTTGAGAACATATTTGAGTTAATTGGATGTCTTACATGACTATTGGATCTTTTGTAGAGTTCAGGCTCTCATCAAGTGGCTCCTACCCCTCCTGATAACTTTGCGGACAGGTGTCTCAATACTACAAGTGGAGCTTCGAACAACGACAACCAATAGAGTGAAGAGAGGTGAAGCTTATGTTTGAGCTTAGGATGTGGACTTGTTTGTTCAGAACTTATGATGTGGACTGGTATGAACATTGTAATATTATATGGATGTATTTGTTTGAATTTGTGATGTGGTATTGTGTGGATCTGGTATGTGATTTCTGTAAATTCTGAAATTTCTAGAGTTAAAACAGATTTTATCAAAAAAAACTATTAAGTTCGTCGATTTAGCCTCGAACTCAACTTTAAGTTTGTGAGTACCCCATTAACCTTAATGTTGACGCACGACCTGTGAAGTAAGTTTGTCGATATGCATCGCCCATGAAGTTCATCGACCCCCACGAACTTGACCAATTAAGTTTGTCGAAAAATCGTTGTCGGCTATATTTATCGGTAAATCAACGAACTTAGCTTAAGTTCGTCATCTTACTTTTTAAGTTCGATGGTTTCCGTGCACGTGCTTTCTCCATACCATTGTAGTTGTAGTGTGGATATTTGGAATGAATATTTAAACTGTTGATATATGTCGATGATGTATATGTCGTGAATGTATGAATGTTTCTGTGTCGTGAATATATATTTGTGAATGAATATCTATGATGTGAATATATGAATATGTGATTTCTAGTGAAAAAATAAATTAAAAGGTATTATTTATGGTTTGAAGAAGTAACTTCCATCGCGGGATGATAATGGGCTCTAGATTTTACACTATAAACTTTAAGGATCAAATCGAATTAGAATTGAACTCTATATTTATTTATTTTTGAACTAACATTATTTAAGGGCGCTAATTTTTTATGAAGAGGCATTTGGATCATGATCCAATACCACCTCTGCACCTCAAACCTAATTTCTGTGGGCCTCTGTCCGACTGAAAATGATTTAGTGTCCTGTTGTGACGAATGGAGGAACATAGTCTTATAAAACGACTTGCATCCACATCCAGCGACTCTTAAGTCTCGAAGTCTATCTACTCTGTTATAAGATGTCACAAGATGTGCGCCCACCGCGTTGTGCCGCAGAACGGACCACCAGGTTGGCGTTGCAGGAAGAGAAGGAGCTGTCGGCGGTGCTTAAAACCTGTGCTCTACCTACTGGCGTAGCCAGGAAGGTCTCTCCCAAACTTCCCTCTGCATCTTTCATCCACCTCCTTACTTTTGTTCTCCTATCATGTATATGATTAGAGATACAATGGAGACTCGATCCTCGATTCCCCGCGGAGAATTTCCCTATTAAGGGTCGGGTATAGGACTAATTTAGTCCCCGCGTGATCTAAACGGGGAAAATTTAGGGCGTGTTTGGTGTGGCGCCTAAGCCGCCACACCGCGCCACACTTTTCAGCCACAGGTGTGGCGACCAAAATGGCTGAAAAGTGTGGCGCGGTGTGGCGACTTAGGCGCCACACCAAACACGCCCTTAGTCCCCGTCGGGTTCGCGGGGACGGGGATGAGAAACCATTCCCATTCCCGTTTCCGTGTACCCGACCCACGAAACTTTTTTATCCAAGTTAGTCAATTTATTTGTTAGAATTATAATAAAAACTTAATGTATAACATGTTATAAAATAGCAAACTAAACTCTAAAGTAGACGTCTCTTATAGTTTTTAATCTTGTTTGTTAAATTTATATTAATTTGATACAATTAATTTAAATTTATCTTTAAATATTGTACTTTTATTGGGGACAGATTCCCCACGGCGTTTCCCATGGGGATAAATTCCCCGACGAGAATAGGAGAAAAAGCTCCTCTGTGAGTGTTCGCGGGGACGGAGAATTTTCATCTCCACGGGGACGGTGAGCCATTCTCCGACGAGGAAATCCTTATTGACATCCCTATATATGATCATATAGAGTGGGTGGGTGGGGGGAAGCAAGATGGCTGATTTGAAGAGTGGAAGAGATAAAGATTGATTTATTTTTCTTCGTCTTCTGATTTTCACAATAGCCCAGGTTCAACTGACGGCTTGAACCGTGGTCGCATTGCATTGCAGATACTACAGCCTGCCGCTGCCAAGTACAGTTATGCATTCCAAGTCCCCAGAAAAGCAATCACTTCTGCACGAAAAGGGATCGAGGAGAAACCCAGCAAATAATGGGAGTACGGAGGATGAAAAGGGAGACGGCGGGATCCCATGGCTGACATGTCTGGGGTTCGTGTTCCTGACCTTCAACTCGGGCATGGCGATCTACCGCTCGGACCGCGACCCCGGGTCGATAGCGTTCGTGTCGGGGTCGTACGTCGACCTGCTGCTGCTCTTCCTCTGCCTTCGCCTGTTCGAGCGGACGCCGCCTGACTCGCCGCGCCGGGGGTGGATCATGGCCTGCGTCTGGGGGCTGACCACGCTGCTCACCGTCATGTTCTCGCAGAAGGTGGCCGCCATCATGCCGCCGCTGCTGGCGCTCGTCGTGTGGGCGATGGCGTTCGCCACCATCGGCGGCGGCTTCTACGCGTTCTTCATCCACAAGGACAAGGCCGCCCTTGTGGAGGCGGAGAACCCGTAGATGTCTCTGCCGCTGCCGCTGCCATGCGCGCGTGCCTGTGTTTCAGACTATCTCTATCCTTGCTCTGTAGATTCTTATTTTCTCGTTTCTCTTTAATAATCGGCGGACAAAAATAAAGAAAGAGTGACGGAGGACAACATAAATATAAGGTATAAATGAGAAAAGGTAAAAAAAAAAGATCCACATAATAAGAATCAAACTCATGATACACTGGATGGAAGAGTAAATTAGAAACACTGCACCACATGTATATATCTTGTGTTGTGATTACATAGTAATGTTTAGAACCTTTAAACATCAAGGTATGGCAGATGCCATAGCGCGTTGTAGCAGGTGCTCTTCTCTATACAGCAAAGACATGTATTAGAGACATTTGTTTGCTCTAGATTTTTATGTATTTGTCATGATTACAAATATATTGTATATATTTTAATTTTGTTTAATGTATTGTCTCACATGTACAAATCAACGTGGATATAGAATCGGCCGAGTCGTTATGATAGTAGAAAATCGTCAGTTTCTATATCATGATCTCTATGGACTCTTTTATGTTCCTCCTCACGTAATCTCCACGATATTTGCATTTTTTTCGCAACCAAATTTTTCTCACAACCAAATTCTCATTCTAAAATTCTTCTCACAGCTATAGGAAGAAGCTACTCGCTAGGAAGAAGGAAGTAGCTGACTAAATTTTGGCCAACTAATTTTTAATTTAGTCTAACAATAGAGCCCGTTCAAATTCTCTTCTCTAAAATTTAAAGTTAAAGGTCCAAGCAGATGGTCTAATGTTAGTTCTAAGTTTAATCCACCTTAAATTAGATCTTTAGAGCTCAAAAGTGACCTAAAGTACTCTAGCTCTTTCATATCTCTAAAATATAGAGAAGAGGATTAAAATAGATCCTACCCTTAGCCGATCCAAACACTGTCTTGAGGCTACGTTGCCTTTTCTTTGAGTCGCTATGTTAATTGTCGTTCGAGGGTTACACTTTTTTATGTTATCCTAATTTGTTTATTGATATATATGCACTGTTTTTGGGCCTTTTATTTATTTTTTACTCCATCTAGATAAGAGACAAGGCAATCGTTGTCGTGTACCCTTGCCGTACATGCACTCCAAAGCGCTACGAAATTTAAGTGAAAGCCCATACGCCGCGTGTTTCGTGAATTAATCCGTCCAACGCGTGCGGTCGCGTCACGCCAATTGTTGCTTGCACTCATCATCAGCGTGTAAAAACTTAAAAGAATCAACATATCAGTAGTTCCGTTTCAAAACAATCAAGTACTGGGCGCGTTGCTTCCAATGGGCATCCAGCCTCGGTGCCGGCATCGGATTACTTAGCAGGGCAGTGCCGATAAAATCGTAAATATAAGGCTCTATACAAATTCTTAAATGAGGTCTCTTTTATTAGTCGAGGATGTTGACGTCGGTGAACGAAACGTCATATTATATGTATATGGATTGTGCTCACGTCTTACAGTTATGAAATAGACGCATGAGTAAAGAATTAGAGACTAAGAACAACTCCAAAAGACTCTATATTCTTTCTAATTGATATGAATATTTTTTTTTAAAAAAAACCCTTCTAACAACTTATTTAAATGGCTATCCAAAAATAACCATCTTCTATTCTAACTTTCTCGCTAGCTAAAGATAGATAACGTGAATGACTCTAAAAATACAAATACGATATAGAAAAGTTGTTGGAGATTAAAAGATATATAAAGTGATTCTCAAAATGATAATTTAGAGAATGAAATTTAGAAATAGTCTTGGAGATGCTCTAATCTATATTTTCTATTTTATAAATATATTGTAGACTTACATATTTGGGGCCCTAGATTTTGTGAGGCCCTGTTCGAGAACACCTTTGTCGGGGACCATAATTAGGGGTACCCTCAAGACGCCTAATTCTCAGCTGGTAACCCCCATCAGCATAAAGCTGCAGAGGCCTGATGGGTGCGATTAAGTCAGGGATCGGTCCATACGAGCGACTCGATCACGCCTCGCCCGAGCCTAGCCTCGGGCAAGGGCAGCCGACCCCGAGATGTTTCCGTCTCGCCCGAGGCCCCCTTTTAACGGCAGACGCATCTCCGGCTCGCCCGAGGCCTTGCCTTCGCTAAGAAGCAACCCTGACTAAATCGCCGCGCCGACCGACCAAGTCGCAGGGGCATTTAACGCAAAGGTAGCCTGACACCTTTATCCTGACGCGCGCCCCCCGGCAGAGCCAAAGTGACCGCCGTCACTTCGCCGCTCCACTGACCGGTCTGACAGAAGGACAGCGCCGCCTGCGCCATTCCGACTGCAGTGCCACTTGACAGAGTGAAACTGACAGGCAGTCAGGCCTTGCCGAAGGCGCCATAGGAAGCTCCGCCCGACCCAGGGCTCGGACTCGGGCTAGGCCCCGGAAGACGGCGAACTCCGCTCCGCCCGACCCAGGGCTCGGACTCGGGCTAAGGCCCCGGAAGACGGCGAACTCCGCTCCGCCCGACCCAGGGCTCGGACTCGGGCTAAGGCCCCGGAAGACGGCGAACTCCGCTCCGCCCGACCCTAGGGCTCGGACTCGGGCTAAGGCCCCGGAAGACAGCGAACTCCGCTCCGCCCGACCTAGGGCTCGGACTCGGGCTAGGCCCCAGAAGACGACAAACTCCGCTTCGCCCGACCCCAGGGGTCGGACTCCGCCCTGGCCTCTGCCGAACGACCTCCGCCTCGCCCGACCCAGGAGCTCGGGCTCGGCCTCGGCCATGCAGGACAGACTCGACCTCGGCTTCGGAGGAGCCTCCACGTCGCCCGACCTAGGACACAAGTCCGCCACGTCAACAGGAAGCGCCATCATCACCCTACCCCGAGCCGACTCGGGCCGCAGGGAACAAGACCGGCGTCCCATCTGGCTAGCTCTGCCAGATAGGCAATGATGGCGCCCCGCTAGACCCATGACGACGGCGGCTCTCAGCTCCCTTACGGAAGCAGGGGGACGTCAGCAAGGGCCCAACCGCTCCGACAGCTGTCCCTCCGCCAGGCTCCGTTGCTCCTCCGACAGCCACGACACCACACCAGCTGGGTGCCAAGATCTCTCCAGCTGCCACATTGGCATGTACTTAGGGCGCTAGCTCACCCCCGCTAGACACGTAGCACCTTGCTACACCCCCATTGTACACCTGGATCCTCTCCTTACGCCTATAAAAGGAAGGACCAGGGCCTTCTTAGAGAGGGTTGGCCGCGCGGGGACGAGGACGGGGCAGGCGCTCTCTTGGGGCCGCTCTCTTCCCTCACCCGCGTGGACGCTTGTAACCCCCTACTGCAAGCGCACCCGACCTGGGCGCGGGTCGAACACGAAGGCCGCGGGATTCCCACCTCTCTCACGACTCGTCTCCGGCCACCTCGCTTCTCCCCCCTTCGCGCTCGCCCACGCGCTCGACCCATCTGGGCTGGGGCACGCGGCACACTCACTCGTCGGCTTAGGGACCCCCCGGTCTCGAAACGCCGACAGTTGGCGCGCCAGGTAGGGGCCTGCTGCGTGTTGACGAGCAGCTTCCCGTCAAGCTCCAGATGGGCAGTCTCCAACGACCTCTCCAACCCGGGACGGTGCTCCGTTTCGGGAGTCTCGAGTTCATGTCTCTCGACGGCAGCTACGACATGATACTCCTTCCACCGCCGCGCGACGACGACAATGGCGGCCGACAGCCCGCCCACCGGCGGCGGAATCGACGACGTCTTCCCCGCGTGGTGGAAGAACAACATTTGAGCTCGCCTCGTCCTCTCCCCCGCCATCGGAGGAGGAGGCGGGGCAACCAGGGCCGAGCGGGAGGCCGCGCTCCGTCGGCTGTCGAGCGAACCGACGTCCCCAGTGCCCCAACGGAGGGCGCGTCGGGCGTCAACCTCGCGTTTGAGACGAAGGCGAGCGCCGTCCCCCCGTGACACGCCAATCCCGAGCAAGTGGACGACGCCAGCACGCTCGCGGAGGGCCTGCAGGACGTCGCCCTCGTACCCAAGACGACGGCGCAATCAGTCCCCGACGTGACTGTGTCGCTCCTCGTCGACCAAAAGGTACCGACTAATTCCCATCCTACGTCATTTCGACTCGGCCTCAACCCGCCTAGCGACCTCGCTTTGGCGGGCGCTCACGTTGAGGCGAGTGCAACCCCACTGGGGTTTCGTGTGCGGTCGCCTTGGGACCGATTGACGGACGTCTTGACCTACGGGCCCTCTGGGTCCGAGGAAGATGACGATCCCAGCATCTGCTGGGATTTATCTGGATTTGGCAACCCCAGTGCCATGCGGGACTTTATGACCGCATGTGACTACTGCCTCTCCGACTGTTCCGACGGCAGCCGCAGCCTTGACGACAAGGACTGTGGCCCGAGCCGCGAATGTTTCCACGTCGAGCTAGGGGATCCCTCCGAAGGCAACCATCTCGGCATGCCGGAGGACGGTGATCTCCCTAGGCCGGTGCCTCGCGCCGACATCCCGCGGGAGCTAGCTGTGGTCCCCGTTCCGGCGGGGGGTCACGACCCACAGCTCGAGCAAGTCCGCGGGGCGCAGGCCGGGCTCGACGAGGGAGCAGGAGCGCTCGAGTCGATCCGCCGGGACGTCGGGCAGGTATGGGCGGGCCAACCCCCGGCCGGAGAAATACGTCATCTGCCCCAGGGTTTCCAGCACCGCGTCGCCAACGATGTCAGGGACAGGCCGCCACCCGCATCCAGCGGGGTCGGTCAGAACCTGGCAGCCGCAGCGATGCTCC
Organism: Zea luxurians; assembly: GCA_029449295.1. Classification (NCBI taxonomy): domain Eukaryota; kingdom Viridiplantae; phylum Streptophyta; class Magnoliopsida; order Poales; family Poaceae; genus Zea; species Zea luxurians. Next base: position 68,316,604 of record JAOPSE010000005.1, read on the forward strand.
TCCGCGCGATGCCGGAGCCATCAACCACCGAGGGTCGGCGAATCCAGGGGGAGCTCAAGAATCTCCTGGAAGGCGCTGCGGCCCGGCGGGCCGAGAGCTCTGCCTCCCGAAGGCAGGGGTACCCCTCGGAACCTCATGCCGCGACTTCCCGATTCATGCGGGAGGCCTCGGTCTACACCGGGCGCACGCGCAACACCGCGCCTGCGGCCCCGGGCCACCTCGGCAACGAGCACCATCATCGCGACCGTCGGGCCCGCCTCGACGAAAGGGTGCGCCGAGGCTACCACCCCAGGCGTGGGGGACGCTATGACAGTGGGGAGGATCGGAGTCCCTCGCCCGAACCACCCGGTCCGCAGGCCTTCAGTCGGGCCATCCGGCGGGCGCCGTTTCCGGCCCGTTTCCGACCCCTGACTACTATCACAAAGTACTCGGGGGAGACGAAACCGGAATTGTGGCTCGCAGACTACCGCCTGGCCTGCCAACTGGGTGGAACGGACGACGACAACCTCATCATCCGCAACCTCCCCCTGTTCCTCTCCGACACTGCTCGCGCCTGGTTGGAGCACCTGCCTCCGGGGCAGATCTCCAACTGGGAGGATTTGGTCCAAGCCTTCGCCGGCAACTTCCAGGGCACGTACGTGCGCCCCGGGAATTCCTGGGACCTCCGAAGCTGCCGGCAACAGCCGGGAGAGTCTCTTCGGGACTACATCCGGCGATTCTCGAAGCAGCGCACCGAGCTGCCCAACATCACCGACTCCGATGTCATCGGCGCGTTCCTTGCCGGCACCACCTGCCGTGACCTGGTGAGCAAGTTGGGTCGCAAGACCCCCACCAGGGCGAGCGAGCTGATGGACATCGCCACCAAGTTCGCCTCTGGCCAGGAGGCGGTCGAGGCCATCTTCCAAAAGGACAAGCAGCCCCAGGGCCGCCCGTCGAAAGATGCTCCCGAGGTGTCTACTCCGCGCGGCGCCAAGAAGAAAGGCAAGAAGAAGTCGCAAGCGAAACGCGACGCCGCCGACGCAGACCTTGTCGCCGCCGCCGAGTACAAGAACCCTCGGAAGCCCCCCGGAGGTGCTAACCTCTTCGACAAGATGCTCAAGGAGACGTGCCCTTACCATTAGGGGCCCGTCAAGCACACCCTCGAGGAGTGCGTTATGCTTCGGCGCCACTTCCACCGGGCCGGGCCACCCGCAGAGGGTGGCAGGGCCCGCGACGACGACAAAAAGGAAGATCACCAAGCAAGAGAGTTCCCCGAGGTCCGCGACTGCTTCATGATCTACGGAGGGCATGCGGCGAATGCCTCGGCTCGGCATCGCAAGCGAGAGCGTCGGGAGGTCTGCTCGGTGAAGGTGGCGGCGCCAGTCTACCTAGACTGGTCCGACAAGCCCATCACCTTCGACCAAGCTGACCACCCCGACCACGTGCCGAGCCCGGGGAAATGCCCGCTCGTCGTCGATCCCATCATCGGCGACGTCAGGCTCACCAAGGTCCTGATGGATGGGGGCAGCTGCCTCAACATCATCTACGCCGAGACCCTCAGGCTCCTGCGCGTCGATCTGTCCTCCGTCCGAGCAGGCGCTGCGCCCTTCCACGGGATCATTCCTGGGAAGCGCGTCCAGCCCCTCGGACAGCTCGACCTTCCTGTCTGCTTCGGAACGCCCTCCAACTTCCGAAGGGAGATTCTGACGTTCGAGGTGGTCGGGTTCCGAGGGACCTACCATGCGGTATTGGGGAGGCCATGCTACGCGAAGTTCATGGCCGTCCCCAACTACACCTACCTGAAGCTCAAGATGCCGGGCCCCAACGGGGTCATCACCGTCGGCCCCACGTACAAACACGCGTTCGAATGCGACGTGGAGTGCGTGGAGTACGCCGAGGCCCTCGCCGAGTCCGAGGCCCTCATCACCGACCTGGAGAACCTCTCCAGAGAGGTGCCAGACGTGAAGCGACACACCGGCAATTTCGAGCCAGCGGAGACGGTTAAGGCCGTCCCTCTCGACCCCAGTGGCGACACCTCCAAGCAGGTCCGGATCGGTTCTAGGCTCGACCCCAAATAGGAAGCAGTGCTCGTCGACTTTCTCCGCGCAAACGCCGACATCTTTGCGTGGAGTCCCTCGGACATGCCCGGCATACCGAGGGATGTCGCCGAGCACTCGCTGGATATTCGGGCCGAAGCCCGACCGGTCAGGCAGCCTCTGTGCCGATTCGACGAGGAGAAGCGCAGAGTGATAGGCGAGGAGATCCACAAGCTAATGGCAGCAGGGTTCATCAAAGAGGTATTCCATCCCGAATGGCTTGCCAACCCTGTGCTTGTGAGAAAGAAAGGGGGTAAATGGCGGATGTGTGTAGACTACACTGGTCTCAACAAAGCATGTCCGAAGGTTCCCTACCCTCTACCTCGCATCGATCAAATCGTGGATTCCACTGCTGGGTGCGAAACCCTGTCTTTCCTCGATGCCTACTCAGGGTATCATCAAATCAAGATGAAAGAGTCCGACCAGCTCACGACTTCTTTCATCACGCCCTTCGGCATGTACTGCTATGTCACCATGCCGTTCGGTTTGAGGAACGCGGGTGCGACGTACCAGCGGTGCATGAACCATGTGTTCGGCGAACACATCGGTCGCACGGTCGAGGCCTACGTCGATGACATCGTAGTCAAGACAAGGAAAGCCTCCGACCTCCTCTCCGACCTTGAAGTGACATTCCGGTGTCTCAAGGCAAAGGACGTCAAGCTCAATCCCGAGAAGTGTGTCTTCGGGGTGCCCCGAGGCATGCTCCTGGGGTTCATCGTCTCCGAGCGGGGCATCGAAGCCAACCCGGAGAAAATCGCAGCCATCACCAGCATGGGGCCCATCAAGGACTTAAAAGGCGTACAGAGGGTCATGGGATGTCTCGCGGCCTTGAGCCGTTTCATCTCACGCCTCGGCGAAAGAGGCCTGCCTCTGTACCGCCTCTTAAGGAAGGCCGAGTGCTTCACTTGGACCCCCGAGGCCGAGGAAGCTCTCGGGAACCTGAAGGCGCTCCTCACCCAGGCGCCTATCTTGGTACCCCCAGCTGATGGAGAAGCCCTCTTGGTCTACGTCGCCGCGACCACTCAGGTGGTTAGCGCCGCGATTGTGGTCGAAAGGCAAGAAGAGGGGCATGCATTGCCCGTTCAGAGGCCAGTTTACTTCGTCAGCGAGGTGCTGTCCGAAACCAAGGTCCGCTACCCACAAGTTCAGAAGCTACTGTATGCAGTAATCCTGACGAGGCGAAAGTTGCGACATTACTTCGAGTCTCATCCGGTAACTGTGGTGTCATCCTTCCCCCTGGGGGAGATCATCCAGTGCCGAGAGGCCTCGGGCAGGATCGCAAAGTGGGCGGTGGAAATCATGGGCGAGACAATCTCGTTCGCCCCTCGGAAGGCCATCAAGTCCCAGGTACTGGTGGACTTCGTAGCCGAATGGGTCGACACCCAGCTGCCGACGGCTCCGATCCAACCAGAGCTCTGGACCATGTTTTTCGATGGGTCGCTGATGAAGACGGGAGCCGGCGCGGGCCTGCTCTTCGTCTCGCCCCTCGGGAAACACCTACGCTACGTGCTGCGTCTCCATTTCCCGGCGTCCAACAATGTGGCTGAGTACGAAGCTCTGATCAACGGATTGCGAATCGCCATCGAGCTAGGGGTCCGACGCCTCGACGCTCGCGGCGACTCGCAGCTCGTCATCGACCAAGTCATGAAGAACTCCCACTGTCGCGACCTGAAGATGGAGGCCTACTGCGATGAGGTTCGGCGCCTGGAAGACAAGTTCTACGGGCTCGAGCTTAACCACATCGCCCGGCGCTATAACGAGACTGCGGACGAGTTGGCAAAGATAGCCTCGGGGCGAACCACGGTTCCCCCGGACGTCTTCTCCCGGGATCTGCACCAACCCTCCGTCAAGATCGACGACACGCCCGAGTCCGAGGTACCCTCGGCCCAGCCCGAGGCGTCCTCGGTTCAGTCCGAGGTGCCCTCGGCCCATCCCGAGGCGTCCTCGGTTCAGCCCGAGGTACCCTCGACCCCCGAGGGCGAGGCGCTGCGCATCGAGGAGGAGCGGAGCGAGGTCATGCCTGATCGAGATTGGCAGACCCCGTACCTGCACTATCTCCGCCAAGGAGAGCTACCCCTCGACCAAGCCGAGGCTCGGCGGGTAGCGCGACGCGCCAAGTCGTTCGTCCTGCTGGGCGATGAGAAGGAGCTTTACCACCGCAGCCCCTAAGGCATCCTCCAGCGATGCATCTCCATCGCCGAAGGTCAGGAACTCCTGCAAGAGATACACTGGGGGGCTTGCGGCCATCATGCAGCGCCCCGAGCCCTCGTCGGGAATGCTTTCCGGCAAGGCTTCTACTGGCCGACGGCGGTGGCTGACGCCACTAGAATCGTCCGCACCTGCGAAGGGTGTCAATTCTATGCGAAGCAGACCCACCTGCCCGCTCAGGCTCTACAGACGATACCCATCACCTGGCCCTTCGCTGTGTGGGGTCTGGACCTCGTCGGCCCTCTGCAGAAGGCGCCCGGGGGCTACACGCACCTGCTGGTCGCCGTCGACAAATTCTCCAAGTGGATCGAGGTCCGACCCCTGAACAGCATCAGGTCCGAGCAGGCGGTGGCGTTCTTCACCAACATCATCCATCGCTTCGGAGTCCCAAACTCCATCATCACCGACAATGGCACCCAGTTCACCGGCAGAAAATTCTTGGATTTTTGCGAGGATCACCACATCCGGGTGGACTGGGCTGCCGTAGCTCATCCCATGTCGAATGGGCAAGTAGAGCGTGCCAACGGCATGATTCTACAAGGGCTCAAGCCTCGGATTTACAACGACCTCAACAAGTTCGGCAAGCGATGGATGAAGGAACTCCCCTCGGTGGTCTGGAGCCTGAGGACAACGCCGAGCCGAGCCACGGGTTTCACGCCGTTCTTCCTGGTCTACGGGGCCGAGGCCGTCTTGCCCACTGACCTGGAATACGGCTCCCTTAGGACGAGGGCCTACGACGATCAAGGCAACCAAGCTAGCCGAGAAGACTCGCTGGACCAGCTGGAAGAGGCTCGGGACAGGGCCTTACTACACTCGGCGCGGTATCAGCAGTCCCTGCGACGCTACCACGCCCGAGGGGTCCGACCCCGAGACCTCCAGGTGGGCGACCTGGTGCTTCGACTGCGGCAAGACGCTCGAGGGAGGCACAAGCTCACGCCCCCCTGGGAGGGGCCATTCGTCATCGCCAAAGTTCTGAAGCCCAGAACGTACAAGCTGGCCAACAGTCAAGGCGAGGTCTACGGCAACGCTTGGAACATCCAACAGCTACGTCGCTTCTACCCTTAAGATGTTTCCAAGTTGTTCATATACCCCGCACCCACGCAAAGTTTAGTCAACAAGGAAGGGTCGGCCTTGCCTCGGCAAAGCCCGACCCTCCCTCGGGGGCTAAAAGGGGGGAAACCCCCTCTGCGTCAAAAATTTCCTCGAAAAAAAATCTCTTCTACCAGAATATCTTTCGTGCTTTTTGACTACTTCGAAAAGTGGGTCCTGGAAACGACGGAGTACACGTAAGCAGCCAAGGCTGACCGAGCCGAGGGACTCCTATGCCTCCGGGATACGGATACCTCACTCATCACCTTCCGCGATAAGTAACTCGCGTTCGGATAAAGTGACTCCGCGGATCGAACAAGTCTTTACGTTCGGAAGCCCTTCTGCCGAAGCGATCCTTCGAGCCTTCTCGACCGAGTCGGTGACAGGGCCTCATGGACGGGAGAAAGTACGCGTAAGCGGCAAGGCCGACCGAGCCGAGGGACTCCCACGCCTCCGGGATACGGATACCTCACTCATCACCTTCCGCGAGAAGCAACTCTCGCTCGCACAAACATCCCTGTTACCGACAAAAAGTCCAGATACTCGAAACAAGAGGAAAAGAGACGCAGCTTTACAACGCAGCGTGGGTGTGTGTTCTGGCCTCGACGGCCGCACGAGGCGCACGCTACAAGACAATCTGATCCTGCAGGCTCGGGTCTTGACATTGGAAGAGGGCAGCAACACCCTCGGCATCGACGGCACATTCGGCGAGGCCCGACCTAGCCTCGGACGGCGATGTGGTCCGAGGTTCTCCGCTCCGAAGGACGACGTCATCACCACGCCCGGGCAATCGCTGCCAGGGACTTCTCCGGGAATCCGGCCCGAGCAGGCGGCTCAGCCGGTCACCCCTGGGTCCTCGGCCAACCATCTTCCGAGGGCGCCAGCCCGGTCCGAAGCCTCGGCTGATCAACTCCGACGTCGATCCTGCCAACGGACAACCCGGCTAGGCTCCGGCCAACCAGGTTTCATTTTCGAGCCAACTCCGCCTCTGTTCATACTGATATCGCTACCCCTGGCCTCGGCTCATCGAAGAGCGGCCGAGGGGTCTCTTTAACTAAGCTAGAGGAGCCTCGGACAGCAGGGCCGACCGAGCCGAGGGACTCCTACGCCTCCGGGATACGGATACCTCACTCGTCACCTTGACACGGGGCGACTCATGCTTGGTGAAGCGGTTCAGATAGTCAATAGACGAGTCTTAGTGCTCAAGAATGAGGAAAAAATACGGCTCTGTGCCGACGTTACATACATGTTCAGGCCCCGAAAGCCGAAATGGACAAAAAACCCTGGCATTCGAAGTGCCATTACAAACGGAACTCCGGTTCCGTCTCCACGGGTATGGACAACCTCCCCGCCAGGGAAGCCCGTGGAGCGACAAGCTCTAGGCGAATCACCAGCAAAACGCGGGACGCCCCCGAGCATCCCGGCAGATCCTCGCAGCCGTCCTCGCCGCGAATGCGAGGAAGAAGACAGAATGTTGCATCCTAGCTGGGCAGCAACAGTTCGCCTTCCCTGGCATGGCTGGAGGATGTCTCCGCCGTAGGGCTAAAGGGCGATTGCCACCACCAGAAGCTGGAGGAAGAGGTGGTCCGCCTACCCGCGCAGGAGGTGGAGCCCCGGCTCGCCTCGCCCCCCGCCCCAGCGAGGATGACGAACACCCTCAACACTGAGGGCGGGACCGGGATCACAGCCCGGTTTGCCTCTCCCCATCCAGGAGCTGGAGGTCACCGTCTTGGGTGACCACCAGCGGAGGGGAGCAACCGGGCTATGTGATGAAAATCCTTGAAGCCGAACGATGGCTGAAAGGTACCAACTCCCACAGAGTTGCGTTCCTCCAACGATGAGGCGAAAAGACGGCGGTTTCCCCCATCCGGGGGCTTGGAAGGTGGAAAGACACGGTGCATCAGGGAGGAAGAAGACATGGTCGCCTTACGGAAGGGGTCGCCCTCCTTTTAAAGGCGACTCTCCCTGCTTGCGCCCCCAACCGTCACGGGCGGAGTCTTCCCCAACAACGCTCCAAAGCCCTCCCCTGCGGCGCGGGGGCTGGGTCCCGCATGTCATGCAAACCGGCTCCAAGCAGAAGAAGCCAAACCGCCGCGCGTGGTGCACGCAACCGCCCAGCGGTTACGAGTGACCCTCCACTTTTGCCCAGACCAACGGGCGAAAGGGGCGGACAGCCATGCAGGCGGCATGCAATCGCGCCAAGTGGGCGCGCCTCTCCGACTCCCGACACGCCAGCACGGAGGCCCAGGCCCACGCGTCGCGCGACCGGCGCGCCGGATGCTGCATGCAAGCGACTGTACCGCCTGTGCCACCACCGCGCCTCCTCGATCGCGGAACCAATACCGCGACTCGAGGCAACCCAGCACGCGACCCAGCAGCACCAGCCTGACGCGGCGGCCAACGCAGCCAAAGGTGGGCCGGCAGTAATGACGGTGGCAGGCGCGCGGGAGCAGCGGTCACGTCGTCAGCCAAGCTCACGTCCCATCCGGAGGCCGCGAGAGAACCCCCTCTCACGGCGTGAAGACAACGCGCCCGTGATCCGTTCCTCGAACGGCTCGCGCACGCGCAACGGCAGCCCCGCCAACTACTCGCCCCGTCGCATTAACTCCGCGGCTGGACAGGCGACGCTTCTGGCAGGAGCAGCAGGCGACGCTTCGCCTTCGCCGAAACAACCGCGCCAAAAAAGGTAAGCCGCGTCGTTCGGTTTCGTATCCTTTTTCCTTTTTTCCTCTTTCTCTATCTCTTGCGACAGGGACCGGGAAAGGGGGATACCCCGAAAGGGATCCTTCCCCGTGAAGGAACTAGGCTCCGAGCCTCCTTACTGATCAGGGGTTCGAAGGCTGGCCCCCCGGGGGGTTCAACAGCCGCCTCAGATCGCGTGGGCCCTACACCCACTACTGGTCAGAGGTTCGAAGGCCGGCCCCCCGAAGGGTTCCACGGCCGCCTCAGGCTACTCGGGCTCCGCGCCCATTACTGATCAGGGGTTCGAAGGCTGGCCCCCGAAGGGTTCACAGTCGCCTCAGACACCGAGCGAGGGATGACCAGGGGTACGTTCGATACATAACCGAGGCTCGGGCTGCGCTCCCGAGGTACCCTAGGACATTTCCGAGACCAGCGGGAGCGATTTTGTAACGGAATCCCATCGGAGGGAGGCATCGAGCCCTCGGACCCCGTCGCCAGGGGACCGGGTCCGGCAGATCACCTGCAGGTACTTTTGGGTGTGCCTCTGGGCCCCTAGCCGACCCCCAACGAACGGGGCACGGACGTCCACGTCGGATTACCCGCTTGCAGCTCACTGGAGACACCATGTTCGGTGCCCATCGAGGGTAACATGGCGCTCTCCCCCCTCCTCCTTGCGGAAAGGCGACGTAGGGGCGTATGTAAAAAAGCCGAGTCTGTCCCTGATCGCCCTCTCGCCCTGTGCGGAGGCTCGGGGGCTGCTCTCGCAAACCCGGCTCCGGCCAAACCGTTGACAGCGTCAACATACCAGCCCGAGAACTTGGGCCCCGACCGTGCACCCGGGCTACGACCAGTTCGCATGAGGGAACCACCAGACCAGCCGAAGCATTACGCAAGGCATTAAGACCTCGAAGGAGTGAAACCACTCCTCTCAGGCCTCGGGGGCTACACCCGGCGGGTGCGCTCGCGCGCACCCACCGGAACAAAATGCAACCGAGAAAAGGCTGGTCCCCTTGCAAAAAAGTGCGACGAAAGCCTCCAAGCGAGTGCTAACACTCCCTTCGAGGCTCGGGGGCTACTGTCGGGGACCATAATTAGGGGTACCCTCAAGACGCCTAATTCTCAGCTGGTAACCCCCATCAGCATAAAGCTGCAGAGGCCTGATGGGTGCGATTAAGTCAGGGATCGGTCCATACGAGCGACTCGATCACGCCTCGCCCGAGCCTAGCCTCGGGCAAGGGCAGCCGACCCCGAGATGTTTCCGTCTCGCCCGAGGCCCCCTTTTAAACGGCAGACGCATCTCCGGCTCGCCCGAGGCCTTGCCTTCGCTAAGAAGCAACCCTGACTAAATCGCCGCGCCGACCGACCAAGTCGCAGGGGCATTTAACGCAAAGGTAGCCTGACAGCTTTATCCTGACGCGCGCCCCCCGGCAGAGCCGAAGTGACCGCCGTCACTTCGCCGCTCCACTGACCGGTCTGACAGAAGGACAGCGCCGCCTGCGCCATTCCGACTGCAGTGCCACTTGACAGAGTAAAACTGACAGGCAGTCAGGCCTTGTCGAAGGCGCCATAGGAAGCTCCGCCCGACCCAGGGCTCGGACTCGGGCTAGGCCCCGGAAGACGGCGAACTCCGCTCCGCCCGACCCAGGGCTCGGACTCGGGCTAAGGCCCCGGAAGACGGCGAACTCCGCTCCGCCCGACCCAGGGCTCGGACTCGGGCTAAGGCCCCGGAAGACGGCAAACTCCGCTCCGCCCGACCCCAGGGCTCGGACTCGGGCTAAGGCCCCGGAAGACAGCGAACTCCGCTCCGCCCGACCCAGGGCTCGGACTCGGGCTAGGCCCCAGAAGACGACGAACTCCGCTTCGCCCGACCCCAGGGGTCAGACTCCGCCCTGACCTCTGCCGAACGACCTCCGCCTCGCCCGACCCAGGAGCTCGGGCTCGGCCTCGGCCATGCAGGACAGACTCGACCTCGGCTTCGGAGGAGCCTCCACGTCGCCCGACCTAGGACACAAGTCTGCCACGTCAACAGGAAGCGCCATTATCACCCTACCCCGAGCCGACTCGGGCCGCAGGGAACAAGACCGGCGTCCCATCTGGCTAGCTCCGCCAGATAGGCAATGATGGCGCCCCTCTAGACCCATGACGACGACGGCTCTCAGCTCCCTTACGGAAGCAGGGGGACGTCAGCAAGGGCCTAACCGCTCCGACAGCTGTCCCTCCGCCAGGCTCCGTTGCTCCTCCGACAGCCACGACACCACACCAGCTGGGTGCCAAGATCTCTCCAGCTGCCACATTGGCATGTACTTAGGGCGCTAGCTCACCCCCGCTAGACACGTAGCACCTTGCTACACCCCCATTGTACACCTGGATCCTCTCCTTACGCCTATAAAAGGAAGGACCAGGGCCTTCTTAGAGAGGGTTGGCCGCGCGGGGACGAGGACGGGGCAGGCGCTCTCTTGGGGGCCGCTCTCTTCCCTCACCCGCGTGGACGCTTGTAACCCCCTACTGCAAGCGCACCCGACCTGGGCGCGGGTCGAACACGAAGGCCGTGGGATTCCCACCTCTCTCACGACTCGTCTCCGGCCACCTCGCTTCTCCCCCCTTCGCGCTCGCCCACGCGCTCGACCCATCTGGGCTGGGGCACGCAGCACACTCACTCGTCGGCTTAGGGACCCCCGGTCTCGAAACGCCGACAACCTTACACACCCCTAGCACGGGCCTATTACTTAGAAACACTGCAGATAAATTTCGTCGTCATAAAAACTCACTTCATCTTATAAGCTCTGATTATATCTCTTATTTATTCGTATATATACATTGTCATATTAGTTTATTTAATTGCTATGTAAAAGTCTTATGGACCTCCTACGACACTGATATAATATAGCGCGAAGTTACCGGATGCACTTATCTAGGTACGACTTTGACGCCTAGCTTGTTTTGGTGGTCACTAACATGGCTCGGCATTCACCTTCCAAGCTTGGGCAGATATGGTGGAATGTGTTAGGCAACGTCTGACCTGCAATACATACTAGTGACTGTCTTAATCAAGATTGGTGGTATGTAGATGTTAGCGACCATGGTGATCAAGCCTGTGACCTGGTGATCGTGAACAGGAATGCGTCGACGCGAAGGTGCAGATGGGCAAGGAACGACGCTGCAACAAGCGAGCGAAGAAGCCCAGTTTCGAACATAGTGGAATCGAGTGGGTTTAGAAGTTGTGACAAGTGTAATGGCGCAAGGCCCAGGAGAGTGTGAGTGGCTAGGTATAAAACGTGATTATATGCTATAAACAAGGGGAACATGGCAACGATTGACGGCGATCACGTCGGTGTTCTCGATCCCACCAGAAATCTACGTGGGAGTGAGAGCAACGCTAACATTTGGTATTAGAGCCATCCTGGAGCCAGTTCACGATCACCGCAGTCATGGCTCCCGTCGCGAGTGGAAGATACGACAACGCAGTTGTTGGCGAACATAGAAGAGGGAAATTGGGAGACGCATCGTCGGATGGAGACAATGCAAGCCTCGATCGCAAACGTGGAAACCACTGTGAAGAGAGTATTGTCCGGGCAAGAAGAAATCCAGAAGTGGCGACCTAAAGTGGAGGCAAAAGTTCAGAGTTCACAGAGGCACTGAAGGAGATTCAAAACAAGGTTGATCAAGTTGTTCAGAAGAAGATGGTGGTTCCGCCTACCCATGAATTGTCGGCTGATGATACATCGGTCTCAGCTCACATGAGGCACTCTCATTTGAGACGACACACGAGTTGATACACCACCGCGCTTCTGATCCTTACCGGAGGCTGGAGGCCGGAGCTGATGCAGCCCCGCACCTCCTCCGGTCGGAGGTCGTTGGGTAGGGGTTTGATGGGAAATTTGTTGCAAAACCTCTAGATCCATGGTGTCTAATATGAATCCCTTTATCTTTAAAGGGTCCAGTCCAAAACTATGGAGTCGGCTTTGTGAAACCTAATTTGAATTTTATTCGGTGCCGGGTGAGATGTGGGTTAGATTAACTACCTAAAAGGGAAATGTGTCCTTGGGCCATTTCTAAAGTGTTTTGGTGATTAATTGTCCAACACATATCATCTAAGTCTTAATTTGTGCCAAAGATTGGAGAAATGCAAATCATGCAACAAGTTACGTTTCTAGACTTAGTACATTGATTTGAGTACTAATGTATTGTGTCAAAGTGCTAGAAACAGGGAAAAAGCAATTGGAAATAAGTTGGCTGTGTACAGCCAACTGTTGCTCGGTCTGGGTGCACCGGACTGTCCGGTGGTGTACCGGACAGTGTCCGATGCGCCAGACCAGTCTCGGTGAACAGGCCACTCTTGGGACTCGACGGCGGCGTACGACTATAAATCATCGGACTGTCCGGTGGTGCACCGGACTGTCCAGTGAGTCGTCCGCGGCGAAGTCGTTGCTCTCGGGAAACGTTCAACGGCGTACGGCTAAAATTCACCGGACCGTCCGGTGAGGCACCGGACTGTCCGGTGAGCCAACAGTCGACTGCGCAATGGTCGGCCGCACAATCCGTGAGCGACACGTGGCCCGCTCCAACAGTGGATAGGGGGCACCGGACTGTCCGGTGTGCCGGACAGTGTCCGGTGCGCCAACTGCCACGGCGCTGCAACGGTCATCTGCGCCAGGAAAGGAAACAAATCCGCACCGGACCGTCTACAGTGGGTGTCCGGTGATGCACCGGACTGTCCGGTGCGCCACCTGACAGAAGGCAAGATTAGCCTTCCAAGAATGCCTCCAACGGCTCCTAGTTGCCTTGGGCTATAAAAGGGACCCCTAGGCGCATGGAGGAGTCACCCAAGCATACTTTGAGCATTCTAAGTCTTCCACACTCCGTCTCCACACTCTTGATTGACTTTGTTAGTGAATTTGAGCTCCGTTCCAGTGGTGAACTTGTTGCGCTTCATTTGAGCTCAAGTCTTGGCTTATGTGTGTTCGTATTGCTGCGGATTTGTGTGTGTTGCTTCTCACCCTTACTCTTGTGCTTTCACTTTGATATTTGTTGTAAGGGCGAGAGACTCCAACTTGTGGAGATTCCTCGCAAACGGGAAAAGAGATAAGCAAAGAAGAACACCGTGATATTCAAGTTGATTATTGGATCACTTGAAAGGGGTTGAGTGCAACCCTCGTCCATTGGGACGCCACAATGTGGAGGTAGGCAAGTGTTATACTTGTCGAACCACGGGATAAACTCGCGTGTCTTTTGTGATTGTTTTTCTGTGATACTTGTGTGTTTGCAAGAGCTCGCTACTTAGCCATACTAACACTTAACCAAGTTTTGTGGCTATTAGTTGCACCTATTCACCCCCCTCTAGGTGCTCTCAATTGGTATCCAAGTCGTTCTCTTCACAAAAGGGACTAATCGCCCGAAGACATGGATCCTAAGGGAAAGGGGATGGTGGTCAATGATAAGGAGAAGGAGTCCATCTTCAACGAGCCAAGGGACGACAAGCCCACTGACTCTGGCTCGAGTCATAAGAAGAAGGACGGGAAGAAGAAGAGGCGCATTAAGAAGATCGTCTACTACGACAGCGACAAGTCTTCTTCTTCCCCAAGAGACGATGACTACGACGAGAAAAAAGAAACCGGTTAACTCAAATTTTTCATTTGATTATTCTCGTATTCTGTATAATTCTAATGCCCATTTGCTTTCTATTCCTCTTGGTAAACCTCCACACTTTGATGGAGAGGACTACGCTTTTTGGAGTCACAAAATGCGTAGTCACCTTTTTTCTCTCCATCCTAGTATTTGGGAGATAGTTGAGAACGGAATGCAATTTGATAGTACAGATAATCTTGTATTCATTAACGAACAAATTCATAAGAATGCACAAGCTACCACTGTTTTGTTAGCATCATTGTGCAGGGATGAATACAACAAGGTGAGCGGCTTGGACAACGCCAAGCAAATATGGGGCACCCTCAAGATTTTGCATGAGGGGAACGATGCCACCATGATCACCAAAATGGAGTTGGTGGAAGGCGAGCTAGGAAGGTTTGCCATGATCAGGGGAGAGGAGCCAACTCAAACATACAACAGGCTCAAGACCCTGGTCAACAAGATCAGGAGCTATGGAAGCACGAGATGGACGGACCACGACATCATCCGACTTATGCTCAGTTCTTTTACTATCATTGACCCTCATCTTGTGAACCTAATCCGTAAGAATCCCAGGTACACAAAGATGACGCTTGAGGAGATACTCGGAAAGTTTGTGAGCGGGGCGTATGATTGTCAAGGAAGCAAGATATGTTGATGATGTATTGAACGGTCCAATGCCCATCTATGAGCCTCAACCCATTGCACTCAAGGCAACAAGCAGCAGCAGGGAGGCGCTGCCTAGCAAGGTGGCACAAGTTGAGGCTGCCGGGCTAAATGAAGATGAAATGGCCCTCATCATCAAGGGCTTCAAGACGGCGCTAAAAGGACGCAAGGAGCATCCCAACAAGAGCAAAACAAAGGGAAAGCACTCCTGTTTTAAATGTGGTAAGACTGGTCATTTCATAGCAAATTGTCCCGATAATGCTAATGACCAGGAACAAGAAAAGAGCGGGAAGAGGGAGAAGAAGAAGGCCTACAAGAAGGCAAAGGGCGAGGCGCACCTTGGCAAAGAGTGGGATTCAGATTGCTCTTCGTCCGACTCCGACGACGAAGGACTCGCCGCCTCAGCCTTCAACAAGTCATCTCTCTTCCCCAACGAGCACCACACCTGCCTCATGGCAAAGGAGGAAAAAGGTAAGCGCTCGAGATACCCCTAAGTATACTACTTCAAGTGATGATGACTCTAGTGATGATGAAGTAGATTACACAAGTTTATTCAAAGGTTTAGATACAACTAAAGTTGATAAGTGTGGGGGACAGATATCCCCTGGGTCCACTGGAAGGATAAAAGACCTCACGAAAGGCCCAAGGGTCCAATAAGTCGTAAGGTCATCCCTTCGTGGGCCTGGGGAGGAACGACCAGTGAAGCAGATCGACATAAGGCTAGGTCGAAACAAGCTCAGACGACCCAATGATCTCGAGCGAGTAATCACAACAGAGACCCGATCTTCCCGCGTTGGAGGCCCGTACAACGAACCGAGTGAAGATGGGTCGGCGGAACTATAGGAAGATAGACTCAATCGGTTTACTATTTCTTAGGTGCATGTGATTATCATATTTGCCTATATTGCCCCACGGTCGAGTATATAAGGCCTAGGGGGCACCCCTTCAGAAAAGACCGAACTCACCACTTAGCCATCCACCCCAGCTTCATACGCATTAGAGAATCACCTTGTAACCCATCGTATACAACACTCTCGCCAGGACGTAGGGTATTACGCACTTCAAAGCGGTCCGAACCTGCAAATCATTGTCCGCCGTCTCTCGTGCAACTAGCACGAACCATTGAACTACAGTTGACAACACCGTCCTACTCCTAAAAGCACCTTGAGGGGCAACCCCGGGTGCGCGGTCGGACCCAAAAACACCGACAGCTTGCGCGCCAGGTAGGGGGTGTGTCGTCAATCCAAGTTAGCTCAATGGCCGTCACTTTCCTGCACAAGATCGTCTTTCGCCCCGGGTCCAAGTTCTGCTTCAGAACCATCTCAGCTGTAGCAGATGAGGAGGGAACTCTGCATTGCATTGCAGACCCAACGGAGAGAAGATCTTCCTCAAAATCTCTGTGGAAATCGGGGAAAAGCAGGAAAAGGCGCAACCTCCAATGCTCCGGAAAAGGATCACCTCCGGCAGGACAGAGGCTCGAGGCCCACCAACTCGGAAAACTCCATTGTCTTCCTCTACGACGGAAGACTGGACACAAATCACAAAAAAGAAAGAAACAAATAAAATCGGGAGGAAGCAAGTTGTTCTTTCTGGGCCTCCGCCCTCTAAGGAGAACAGAAAGAAGATCGTCACGACAGCTATACCAGTCTACCCCGACGTCCTCTTCATCGGGAGAGCGGAGTCGCCCCCCATCTCCGACGACGAGCCGACTGTACCCGGAGAGGAACCTCCTCAGCGGGAATCCCGCCGACGAAATATCCGGAGACATCACGAGGCCTCAGAGATGGGAGAAACCCCGGAAGAACGTGTCTTCCGGGAAAGGAGGAATTCCCAACGACGTGATCGCCGGCGAGCTCAAGAACAGGCCGAACAGGAAACTAAGCAACGTCGGGAAAATCCTCTCTTCGGGTGCAACCTGAACCCTGACTTCGCCCGAGCCTTGAACACGCCAAGTGAAGTCGGCAGAGTACTGGCTCGGATAGCCGACGGTCTCCCTCGGACTCTCGATGCCGAGGGCTACCGGTGACTGTTCACTCGAGCGACCAACCATCTTCTACCTCTCGCGCATCCGCCGAATGATCTACGACATACCATCAACAGTCGGCGAGACGCACGGAGCTCCATCAACGCTTCACGCGAACGACGACATGAGAGTGAGATCCATCGCCGGGAAGAATACGCCAGGGATCACTGCATTCCAACCCGGAGTCAGGCCACCAGGACCGAGTCGGCAATGGCTTCAACTGGCGGCACCACCTGGAGACAGTCGAAGCACCATGACGACCACTCCCCTCCCCGGGGCAGACATCATCCTCGACGACAAGAAGACACGTGCGGAGTGTCAGCACTCACTCCGCGCCTCAGAGCCATTCAATGGCCTCCTAACTTCAAGGTATCCAACGTTGACAAATATGAACCTAAGCAGGATCCGGGAGGCTGGCTGGCCGTCTACACTACCGCTGCCCGAGCCACCGGGGCAACTGAGGACATAATGACCGCGTACTTGCCCATCGTCCTCGGGCAAGACGCACTGCAATGGCTGCGACACCTACCACGACACTGCATCGATGATTGGAGTGATTTTAGTCGACGCTTCATCGCTAACTTCCAGTCCCTCTCCGACAAGTCGGCGCAACCATGGGACCTAAAATCCGTCAAGCGCCGGGGGGACGAAACTCTCAGGTCATACCTCAAAAGGTTCCAGACCATGAGAAATCGTATCCCCGAGGTTGTGGAGGCAGCAGTAATCGAGGACTTCTACAGAGGCTCCGATGACGCGGTCTTCGTCCGTGCCATATTACAGAAAGCGCCAACTACCTCCGAGCAGCTATTCAGGGAAGCCGACCTCTACATCACCGCCGACGAACGGGCTCGGGACCTCATCGGAGGAGCGAAGCCAGCACCGGCAGCGCCACGACGTGACACGAACCAGCAGCCCGACAAGCGTTGGGAGAAGAGGCCTCGCGAAGAAGTTCACGCCGCCGGACCACCCGCCTCTCGCGCCCGAGGAGGACCTCGTGGAGGCGAGCGCACGCTGGACGACATCCTCGACGCCCAGTGCCCGTACCACAAGGACATGCGCCACACCCTTCGGAACTGTAGGGACTTCAAGCACTCCGTTGGGCACGGCCGACCTTTCCAGCCTCTACCTCCTCCTCCGCCGCGGGGAGGACTAGAACCGCGACAACCCCAACAACAAGAGGGGGGAGGAGATGGAGCCTTCCCACGCGTCGACAGAGAGGTCAACATCATCTTCGGTGGACATGGATCGCAGGAGAACAAGAGACAACAAAAGCTCAATGATCGCCAAATATTGGTAGCGACTACCGGTCCTCCCGCTCCGTACCGATGGTTGGAGCACCCGATCACTTTCACTCGGGCAGATCAGTGGCTCAACTTCGACCACCTGGGCAAATACCCGCTCCTCGTCGATCCGGTGATCCGAGAGAGCCGGGTGAAGAAGGTACTAGTGGACGGGGGGAGCAGCATCAACGTCACCTTCCCCCGGACGCTTCAAGGCTTGGGAGTTCACCTCAAAGAGCTCCACGAGTCCGATACTCCTTTCTTCGGCATTGTGCCGACCGAAGGAGAATACCCGCTGGGCCACATCTACATGCCGGTCACCTTCGGAACTCCGGAGAACTACAGAACCGAGTTCCTGAGGTTCGAAGTGGCGAACTTCGACTGCGGGTACAACGCCATCATCGGGAGGCCTGGACTCGCGAAATTCATGGCCATTCCCCATTACACCTACATGATACTGAAGATGCCAGGGCCGCAGGGGATCATAACTGTGCGCGTTGACTTCCAAGGCGCCGCAGAATGTTTCCGATGTGGACATCCAGGCGGCCCTCACCACCAAAACCGCCGACGACTTCTTCTATGCAGGCAAACTCTAAGCCTGAGGAAGACCTCGCGGTACCTGCGAATGAGGCTCAAGCTGCGACCTCTATGCGGCCGACTGAAGAAACTAAAAGGATCAACCTCGGGTTCGCTGATGAACGCAAGACTGCCATCATCAGCTCCAGCCTGGATGACAAATAGGAAAACACGCTCGTCCGGTTCCTGCAAGATAACCGAGATGTATTCGCATGGCAACCTGCGGATATGCCGGGAGTCCCGAGAGAACTGGCCGAGCACAAACTGAAGGTCTACCCCCAGGCGAAGCCGATTCAGCAAAAATTACGTCGTTTCACGCCCGACAAGAGAGAGGCCATTCGCGCCGAGCTGGCTCGCTTGTCGCGGCTGGGTTTATTAGAGAAGTATTACATCCCGAGTGGCTGGCTAACCCTGTTCTTGTACTAAAAAAGAATAAGGTGGATTGGCACATGTGCGTCGACTATACAGATCTCAACAAACATTGTCCAAAGGATCCCTTTGGGCTCCATAGGATAGATCAGGTGGTAGATTCCACCGCTGGATGTTCTATGCTGTCCTTCCTGGACTGCTACTCTGGATATCACCAGATTAGCCTGGCGAAAGAGGACGAGGAAAAACGGCGTTCATCACTCCATTCGGTGCTTTCTGCTATACCTCCATGCTGTTCGGCCCTCAAGAACGCTGGAGCGACTTATCAGAGAGCTATTCAAACATGCTTAGCCGATCACTGGGGCAAGCGTGTGGAAGCGTATGTGGATGACGTGGTAATCAAAACAGAAAATTCGGAAAATTTCATCGAAGATTTACAACTGGTTTTCAACAGTCTACGGCAATATCGATGGAAGCTTAATCCCGAGAAATGTGTCTTCGGAGTACCAGCAGGGAAGTTACTTGGGTTCATTGTCAGCCACCGAGGAATCGAAGCCAACCCAGAAAAGATCGAGGCTATTATGAGGATGGAGGCACCACGGACGCAGAAGAAAGTGCAAAGACTCACAGGATGCATGGCGGCTTTGAGCAGATTCATATCGAGGTTGGGAGAAAAAAGGCTTGCCATTTTATAAGTTGCTCAAGAAGGTGGACAAATTTCAATGGACTTCAGAGGCACAGGAGGCTCTAGAGGCACTGAAAAAATTCTTGACAACACCACCAGTGCTGAAACCGCCGCGTCGAGCCACGCCGACTCAACCAGTTGAAGATTTGCTGCTATATATCTCTTGCACGACTCACGTGGTGAGCACCGCGTTAGTAGTCGAGCGAGCAGAAGAAGGACATGCTTATCCAGTGCAACATCCTGTTTATTTCATCAGCGAAGTTCTGGGTCCCTCGAAGAAAAAATATCCTCAAGTTCAGAAACTATTATATGCGGTACTTCTAACTGCACGCAAGCTCCGTCACTACTTCGACGACCACAAAGTCGTAGTAGTCACTGGTTTTCCAATAAGGGACATTCTTCACAACAAAGAAGCCATCGGAAGAATAGCCAAATGGGCCTGCGAGCTGGGATCTCACGACATTGAATTTCGACCTCGCACTGCCATCAAAATTCAAGCACTGGTTGACTTTGTGTCGGAGTGGACCGAACAACAAGTACCAGATAACCCAGAAACTGCAGAAGTATGGCGAATGTATTTCGATGGCTCATTAAAGCTGCAGGGAGCAGGCACAGGGATCCTCTTTACTGCACCCGGAGGCGAACACCTCAGATATGCCCTACAGTTGCTATTTCCAGCCTCTAACAATGCAGCAGAATATGAAGCTCTGATTCACGGACTGAACATTGCTATATCATTGGGCATCAAAAGATTGATGGTATACGGAGATTCTATGGTAGTCATAAGTCAGATAAACAAAGAATGGGATTGCTCGAATGATTCCATGGGAAAATACTGCACTGCCGTCCGGAAATTAGAAGATAAATTTGAAGGTCTGGAATTTCACCATGTGGAGAGAGATCGAAACATGGCGGCTGACATGTTGTCCAAGCTAGGGTCCAGTCGGACTCAGGTCCCGCCTGGAGTCTTTGTCCAAGAGATATCACACCCAAGCATCTCACCGGGTCAGGCAGAAGAATGCAATACTTTGAGCCAACAGAGTCAGATTCTGACGACTGGAGGAGGCCGATCATCAGGTATATAAAAAATGAGGAGGAGCCAGACGACAAGAATGCAGCCGAGCGCATCGCAAGGCAATCGGCTCACTATACACTCATTGGGGAAACACTATACAGAAGGGGTGCATCAGGAGTCCTCATGAAATGCATTCTCTCAACTACTGGAAAGCAACTTCTGGACGAGGTCCATGCTGGGCAGTGCGGAGTGCACACAGCGTCCATAACCCTGGTTGGGAAGGTCTTCAGGTCAGGTTTCTATTGGCCAACAGCAAAGAATGACACAGCCGAGTTAGTCCAGAGGTGCGAAGCCTGCCAGTACCTGTCAAAACAAACAGCATCTACAAGCACAGCAACTACAAACGATACCCATAACTTAGCCGTTCGCGTGTTGGGGACTGGACATGATTGGGCCTTTCAAGAAAGCTCAGGGAGGATACACTCATGTGCTGGTGGCTATCGACAAATTCACTAAATGGATAGAGTTCAAACCCATTGCTTCCTTAACTTCAGCCAATGTGGTGGAGTTCATACAAGACATAATATTCAGATTTGGAATACCGAATAGTATCATAACTGACTTGGGATCCAACTTCACAAGTTCAGAGTTCTTTGATTTCTGCGAGCAGAAAAACATTCAGATCAAATATGCTTCGGTGGCACACCCAAGAGCCAACGGGCAGGTTGAAAGAGCTAACGGGATGATATTGGAGGCCCTCAGGAAAAAAAGTATTCGATAAAAATGAAAAGTTTTGCAGGGAAATGGATAAGGGAGTTGCCCTACGTCGTTTTGGAGCTTAAGAACTCAACCCAGTCGAGCTCTGCATGGAAATACCCCTTTCTTCATAGTCTATGGTTCAGAGGCTGTGCTACCTGCTGATCTCAAGTTTGGGGCGCCAAGGCTGATCTTCGAAAACATAGCAGAAGCCGAGGCTACTAGGCTGGTGGATGTTGATGTACTCGAAGAAGAACGGCTGAACGCGGTAATTCAATCAGCACGGTACCAGCAAACCCTGAGGCGCTATCACGATAAGACCATGAGACATCGATCCTTCGCAATGGGAGATCTCGTCCTCCGCCGAATTCTAACAGGGGAGGGGCGGCACAAGTTGTCACCTCTATGGGAAGGACCATTCATAGTAGCAGAAGTCACTCGGCCGGGATCATATCGTCTCACTCAGATGGATGGCACGGAAATCGGGAACTCATGGAACATAGAACATCTCAGGAAGTTTTACCCTAGCTGTATTCCAAAAGCTATTGGGACGACAATGTACTCTGTAAACTGGGAAATATCATCAAAAGAAGACTTCGAGAGCGCTCAAATTGTTCATTGTCGATCTGCATTCTTACTTAACTCAGGGTGACCACTATGCCCTGCTAACGGAGCAATCGACTTAAGTCGGCAATGACTTAAGGCGGTGCAACATGCTCGCGCTTACTTAACTCAGGGTGACCACTATGCCCTGCTAACGGAGCAATCGGCTTAAGTCAGCAACGACTTAAGGCGGTGCAACATGCTCGCGCTTACTTAACTCAGGGTGACCACTATGCCCTACTAACGGAGCAATCGGCTTAAGTCGGCAACGACTTAAGGCGGTGCAACATGCTCACGCTTACTTAACTTAGGGTGACCACTATGCCCTGCTAACGGAGCAATCGGCTTAAGTCGGCAATGACTTAAGGCGATGCAACATGCTCACGCTTACTTAACTCAGGGTGACCACTATGCCCTGCTAACGGAGCAATCGGCTTAAGTCGGCAACGACTTAAGGCGGTGCAACATGCTCACGCTTACTTAACTCAGGGTGACCACTATGCCTGCTAACGGAGCAATCGACTTAAGTCGGCAACGACTTAAGG